>RJWJ010031748.1:0-18988 GCA_004363605.1 Indri indri
CTGTTGAGTTTGTATGTGTTTTGCCTACTAATACCAGTTGCCCTTTCTAGCTACAAAAGGCCTCCCTACTAACATGATATCTGAGTTACTTTAATGAAATTAGAGCCAGAGCATGCTATGTGAGCCTTCTGCAAGAAACAAGAGATCGTTCCCAAAACCTTTATATATTATGTAATGATTTTCAGTGATTCGTTTTTTTATTCAAAAACAAAGTCGTAAAGGACCAAGGGTAGGGAAGTAGGAAGCGTGGCCCAGGAGAAGGAGTCATGAACATAATAGATTTTAGAAACCACTCTTTATAGCCCACACCAAACTACAAGTAAAAGCATATTTTTTTAATTTGATCTTTGCAGCAAAAAATACATCGAGCTTCTACTATGTGAAAAGGGTTTGGCTTGGCTAGGTCATGTTCCCTATAATTGCTGGAAAGCTACAGATTCAAAGGACAGACCATTCTTTAAATCTATCGGTAGTTTTTTTTATTCTTTTGTGGACGGAGCAGTAATAAAGTATTGCACTGGGCTCCTACTAGACACCAGGGGGAGAAATCTGAACGTCAAAAGGTTTTCATCAGCTTTATTGTCATTCCTTGGGAGAAGAAAAATGAGATTTACTTAATCGCAGAAGTATGACAAATTTCTTTCTTCAAATCTCAAAATGTTTTTCAGTGAAGATTTTCAATTGAGAGAGATTATCATTTGGAGCGAGGGAGGTGGATCCTTGAAAACGTCCATGTTTGAAAATCCCTCACCAAGAGGATTACTGCTAGCTTTATTGCTATGTCAAAAAGCCAGGTGCTTTGTGTTTAAAACAAAGGTAATGTAGTATACTGAACCAGGAGCCAGTGTTCTGATTGCGCTCTTAGTCCTTTCTCTGCCACGTAACCTCGAATGAGTCATATTATTTCTTTATGCCTTGGTTTCCCCATTTGCAAAAGGAGGGCTTTGGGCTAGATTATCTTTAATGTCCCAACGGCTCAAAGAAATCTTCAGATTAAATTTGTTCCTGTCTGCCAGCCAGATGCCATTCTGAGCAAACGTATTTGCTCCACTGAATGGCTGTGTTTTTCCATACACATAATTGAAGTTATTTTGTACCTGAAGTTACAATTTCATCACTTACCTACCCCCATATCATTTAAGGTCTCCTCATTCTGCTTTGAAGTTCAAAGAAAGAGAAGACTCTGTATAATGAGAATGGCCCCTTTGAAATGCTCCCGTTGGCAGCTGCAAGCTTGGCAGATCCTGCTCTGTACAAGGCGAGGAGGCTATTGTGATGCAGATGTGCT
Source organism: Indri indri (assembly GCA_004363605.1). Lineage (NCBI taxonomy): Eukaryota > Metazoa > Chordata > Mammalia > Primates > Indriidae > Indri > Indri indri. The sequence continues at coordinate 1,289 of RJWJ010031748.1, forward strand.
CCAAAGTGCATCTGCAGCAAGAACATTTCCATGGGTCTTTACTGTATTTCTTCTATTATTCATAGAACACAATGTAAATGAAGCCATAAATTTTACCCCCCACACTAGATGGGGAGCGAAGATAATGGAAATTGTGAATTATGAATGAATCACTGTTATTGTAATTCCTTAAGGATTCTGATGGAGATGATTAAATTCATGCAAAGACACAGATTCTAAACTTCTATGCCTGAGTCCTTCGTAATGCCTCTTGGAATTTCACAAGGAACGGAATTAGAGATGATCTTGGTTTTGCATTTACCTGCCAAATAATCTCACGGATAATCTACCAAGGCCTGGACAGATCACCTTATTAAAGAGAAAGAATTCATTCCTAGGGGAGGGAAGGTTGTTGCAAAATATGTGTCTTCCAGCTATTCAGACATACTGCCTAGGGTGCTAAACACGAAACAGCTGAAGCCTCAAGCCCGGGTCCTTGGAATTTATTCTTTCTTTTAGAGAACTCGAAGGAGAAAGAGCAAAATAAGTAGGACTCAATATCCCTCTTAAAAAGATGCCCCAGAAGTCTAATGAAGTTAAGGATGCAGATTTTTTTCCTTCTAAATTTGTTTTAATAACAAGAATTCTGGTCAACAATTATGCTTTCAAGCATGGTACACAATTCTTCTAAATAATGACAGTAGGCCATGATATTCAGAAGCTGTCTGGTTTTGATGATGACAGAAAGTGATTAGAAGTACTTCACTGATCTGAGACAAAGCCTCTGGAAAATTTCAACCTTAATCCACTTTAGTCTTGTGCCAGGCTTTTAGAAGGTTATAGCCCCCAAAATGAGATTTGAGATGATATTTAACAGTTCAAGTGTCATTCCGGAAAGAGTTCTCTTTTGCAGAACCCCAAAATAGATTTTTGACATTTTTATACAACCGAATATGCATGGAGAGATAAAGATACAGGCACATGCAAACTTCTGTTCAGTAGCTGCTTTCTACTCTCAAACACAAAATAATTTAAAATTTAGACTATTTCAGGGTGTGAAAGGTAGGAGTAGAGATTTTCCATAAAAGATGTTAATATTCACCAAAATGCAGTAGATGCAAGATGAGCTAGGAGTTCTTGGGCAGCCAAAATCCCTTCCCTGAGCTTCAACACCCTTAATCTGCAAAATTAAAAACTTGGACTAGGTGGTCTCTAAGGTAATGTCCCGCTTTAATCTTCTCAGTCCTTGAGTAGAAAGCAAAATGAGATGCTAATGTTCTTACTTTACCACTCATGAGGTCTGGGCTATGAGGATTTTAGAGGTCAGGACACCATCCTCTGTCTTGAGGGTTTAGAGTGTCCTGGAGCCCTGAATGGAGCTTTTCTGCAGAGGGTACAGTTTAGGGGCATAAATAAGGTCACTGCAACGCTGTCTGAGAGATGTTGGTCAGTTTCCAGAAGTAAGGACAGCTCATGGTTAAAGGATGCTGATCCCTCACCTCCTAGGAACTGCAACCTGTGGTGCTCACTTGAGGGGGTGCTCAGATGGAGGCCAGGCAGTGTCTTAGAGAAACTCCTGTCTGATCCGTCCAGGTCCGCTGCCTTCAGCCTAGGTCTCACCCATCTCTCTCCCTCCTTGTGAGCCCTCCTGACAATTCCAAGGTGTCAGTCACCATCCATCAGAAAAACAGAACTTGGGCCAAATCGAGGGCATTTAATGTGGAGACTGAATAACAGAGGGGTTAGAAAAGCTGAAAGCGCCATCAGGGGACAATGAGGCAGCCTGGATAGATGCAGGAACAGCTGGCCTAGAGCTGGAGAGACAAAGGGCAGAAGGGCTGTTCCCAGAGCCCAGAGGTTCCTTACAGGCAGGAGGGTGGCTGCCTGCAGGGAGCTAGAACTATGGAGGTGACGCAGCTCCTGCTGGAGATGCCACCAGAAGCAGAGAGAAACCAGGGAGACAGACCTTCATGTCTCCTCTTCCCACACTCGGACATAACGTTTACGCCTCACCTGGGACAAGCCCACCTAGAGGCCAGCTGGACAGGAGAGCCTGGGGAGCGGAGTCTGCAGGAATCCACCTGAGACTCAAACCAGAGCAGCAGAAGGTGAGCAACGAGCCTCAAAGTGCACAGGCCAAGACCCGCACACATGGGAAATCTTTCTAGCATGAAGAGCCACAAGTGTTTCCTCTTAAGCGACTCGGATCCTTCCTGTTCTCAGGCCTAGGCTTTTGAAACTCAAAACCAAGAAGAGAGAGTGAGGAAGGTAAAACTTTCCCTCTACCTTCCATGGGACTGATAAGTGAGTCTGTGAGAGAAACTAACAGTAACAAGATTGATGGGAGAAAAGTACTCAAATGTATTCTGTGTGAGGGGTCATCGCATGAAAGAAAAGTGGATACCCAAAGCCCGGTGAGATCTAGAAGCTTATATACTCTCTTTGTAGGGGAGAAGGGAAGGGGATGTGTAGGCAGCTTAGGGGAGAGGGAAAGATGAAAGGGTCCTAAGAATAAGTGACAGCCTGTGACAAAGTCCATTGGGGCATGACGTGGACCCCCAGGCTCCTCTCCTGTGCTACGAACCCATCTTCCCTGCTTGGTGAGATTCCTGGGGAGGGGTTCATGACAACTGAGTTCATTTTGGAGGACTGTGTTGAGGCAGATAAGGGAGGTTCAGAGAAGGCCTCTGCCTGCATCGGCTGTTCCCCAAGTGCCCTCAGTTCAAAGTAATCAGCATACCAAAGCATTGTATTTTGGGGTGGCATTTCCTAAACTCCTTCAAGACTCTTGTCTCTGAAACCCTGCTAAGGCAGGGAAGGTAGGGTGTCAGGATGACTGAATGGAAAAGTACCAAGAGCTGGAGAGAAATACAAGAAGCTAAAATCACATGGTTATGACTTCCAAAACATTACACCATTCCATGTTCTTTTCCATGTTCAACTGCCATTTTGCTGATCCCAGGGCCCTGTTGCCTGCTACAATAGCCTCCTAACTGCCCTTCCTATCATTGCTTCTCTGGATTAAAATTCACTTTTTACATGTGGAAAAAGTCACATCCACTTCACCCACACAAATTTATTTATATTTAATCAATGTCAAAGTGGACAAATCAGTTATTTCTCATCAGAGAGATGACACTCCTCAACTAGTAGTGTTAGCATCACAGACCATATTAATATTAATATTAATAGCCCATATTTATTCTTCATATGTTCCAATTTGATAACACCAGGAGACAAATGCCTGTGACTCATCCCTCAAAAAGATCCAGGTAGAGGTCTTTTCCCACCCTCATTTCTTGCCCAGGATGCTGGGTCAGGCTTCCATGGTGCACACTCCCTCTCTCTGTGTAACATGATTCACACTTGTAATTACCCCTACAAAGGCTACCTTTCCTGCACTGCGAAGCTGTAACATTGTAGGGATTGTGGCAGTGTGATTCACCCATTCATTCCGTATATTCCTAGTTCCATGGTATCTGGCACACAGCAGGCATTTCACAAATATTTGTGGAATGAGTAGATGAATGAATGAATGAAGAAAGTCAACTTCTAGGACTACCTTCAAGCATGCTGGAGAGACATTTTCCTCTTTGGAAAGATGGCCTCTCACATAGACAGAGAAGGGAATCCCAAAAATGTCATGGGCCACGAAATTATCCACCTGCTGACCTGCCATGGTTACCAAACTCTTTGCACGGATCCACCTCTTAGGATTCACATGCATAGACCCCAAGAAGCAGCTAAACAGAAGAAGTTCTTACTTAAGTGGCATATTTAGGCCGAATCAGAAGAGAAAGTAGTTGACAAGGATGAAATGAACATTCTGAGGCTACAGGAGCTATGGGATTTAGGCTTGGGAATTGCTGCTTCAATTAAAATAATTCTTTCCAAGTACAATTTGCAAAATGTAATTTTTATGTCTGACTCTCCTCGAAAATCTTTCACCCTTTTATGAAATTTCCATAATTACTTTTTGAGAGGAAAGTTTCCTTTTCCAAAAACTATGGGTTTCTGAAATGTCAATGATCCCTTCCTCTGTCTCACAGTTCCTACAGTAAGAGGAAAGCAAAGGTTCAGTTTGTACAGAAGTCTTAAGTCAATGAATGAGTACGTAGGTGTTTATGAACCACCTAAAGTATTAAAATACAAGTGGGAAGAACAAGGAATCCAAGGAAGACGTTCCCAAATGTGACAGCTCTTCACAATCATCTCAGATATTTTAAATTCATATTTCCAAGTCTCTCCCTAGAGATCTTGACCAGGCCTCAAGGACAGCTCATGAGCCTGTATCATAACGTTCCCTGGTGACGCCAATGAGCAACACTTGGGGTCCCACTAAGCTCCCTTCCAGCTTCCATGTTCCAGTCTTCTCATAAGCAAGGAGTGCTTACCCCAGCACCTCCTATCTTGGTCAAAAGGCAAGGGTTGTCCCCCTACAGGGTTCTGATTGGTGATTCTCACTGGTAAGAACAACAGCCCCTGTTGCTGAGTGCTTTCTACACATAATTGCATTCTCAGCATATGCACACACACACACACACACACACACATACACATGTATGACTGAGCCAAGGGCTTTCCAAGCACTGCTTATTAAAGGATTTTCAAATACTACTTTTAATTTTTGCAGTAACCCTTCCAAGAAGGTCTAATCATCTCCCTTCCGCAAATGAGCCAACCCAGGCTTAGAGGCATCAAGAAGCTTGCCCAAGGTCTCCTGTCTTGACAGTGGTTCAGGCAGGATTTGAACTCATAACCGTTTGATTCCAAAGCCGTAGGGTTAACCACTGTGCTAGGCCATCTGCTATAATAAAGGGCACAGGATTCGCATTTCTACAAAGGCACCAGGGACAGGGACAAGATTCAAATCCTACCCATTCCTCTTGACAAGAAAGCAAGAGAAGGGCAAGCTCGCCCATTTCTTTTCCAGCCCAAACTCCTGCTGCTAACATTATTCACAACAGCCAAAAGGTGGAAACAACCCAAATGTTCACCACCAGATGAATGGATAAAGGGTTTCTATAAATATATATGACAGAATATTATTTAGCCTTTAAAAAATGAAATTCTAATACATGCTCCAACATGGACGAACCTTGAAAACATTATGCTAAGGGAAATAAGCCAGACACAAAAGGACACATACTTTAGGAGTCCACTTAAACACTTATGAGGCATCTAGAATAGGCAAATTCATAGACACAGAAGCAGAATAGAGAAAAACAATAACCCCCCATTCTGGGGCTAGGGGAGGAGAGGTGGGGAATTATTGTTTAGTGAGTACAGAGTTTCTGTTTGGGATGATGAAAAAGTTCTGCAAATGCTTGTACAACATTGTGAATGTACTAAATGCCACTGAATTTTACACATAAACGTGGTTAACATGGTTTAAATAAATCCATCACAATCACAACCAAACTGGATTAATCCCAGAAACACAACAGTGGTTTAATATTAGAAAATCCATAAATATAACTCACTTTAATAAATTAAAAGAGCTAAAACTTTAAAAAAAAAAATCTGCTGCCATCACTGAGCCCAAAGTTATTTGCTATGCTAATGATTGCCACTCAAGTCAACCCTGCCTGAAATTTTTAAACAGGCCATAAAGCGAGATGTCAAAAGGAAACCACTGTAAAAGTGGCACCAGATGAGGGTCAATAGTAGAGTTTTCCATCCTTTTATTTTACATTTTTCTTCCGTTTGTCCAGAGGAATCAATTTGGTAAACATATGGACTGTCTTTTAAAATGTGATTTATGGGCTATTTAAGTACTCATCGCTGGAAGTTCTTTTTTCTCCTCCCCCCTCCCCACTTCCAGTTTGACTATTCCCCAAGACTTCAAATTACAGATGTTTCAGCCAAGTAAACTTTCTAATGTACAATGGATTTCAATTTTTTTTCCCATCACAAATAGCGTAGCGTTCCCCACTCACCTGTAAAGAGACTTTAATAGAGTAGCTCTCTACAGCTTTGAAGGAGGAGAGATGAAAGGGTAACAAACTATAAAATCACAAGCTGTATGAGCCTGCAGAGGGACATTCACCAAATTCTAAAAAGCCAAGGTCTAGGGAACTTCTGCTTTTACATGTCAAAGAGGTCGGTAAAGAACAAACAAAAATAAAATGGTTTACCCAACATGCAGTGGTATAATGAATTTACCAACAGTGTTCAGACTAAGCATGTAAATACTGCCCAGGCTGTGCTTAAGTTTGTGGATAACATCTTCATTCTAGATTGTTGAATAAATGGTCAATAATTATTATTTACATATCATTTAAACTTAAGTAACTTAGAATGAATAATATTTTGAGAGATCTAGGTATTTATGAGATGCCCCTCCCCCTTCCAGAGAACAGCAATATTAAGGGAGGATAAATTAATTCATGGATCAGACAGCAATAAGGGAAATAATGGAAAGGAATCTATGGGTTGCCTCAAGTTACCAAGGGGGAAAATCTATATAAACCTGACCACAGAACATCCAGACCTTGGTGTTCCTGCCAAAGACAAAATACTCCCTTGTTCGCTGCGGTCTACCCACACTGGCCTCTTCTCTGATTCTAACAGGCTCAGTTCCTTCCAGCCTGGGGGCCTTTGCACATGCTGTTCCCTTGCCTGAAATGATTTCCCTAGAGAACTCTGCATGTGTCAGACATCTGCTTAAATGGCTCTTCTTCTGGGTGTCTTCAATGACTCCAGACTAGACGAGGTCCCTGCATTACATGCCCTCTAAGCACCCTAGACCTGTCCTTAATAGCCCTGTCACTATTGGAATTAGTAGCTTAGGTAAACAGTGCATGTCTGTCTTCCCCTCTAAATTCTAAACTGCATGAGAGCAGAAATGACTCTGTATTTATCAGGACCAACGACATATTTTGCAGAGCCCAGCATAAAATGAAAATGTGGGGCCTTTTGTTTGAATATTATTAAGAATTTCAAGATGGTACCAACAGAACATTAAAGGAAGCATGAGGCCTTCCTAAGCATGACTGCCTTAGGCAAATGCATGGGTCATATGTCCATGAAGCCAGCTCTGGTCTTTATTGTTTACCACTGAATCTGCAGCTCCTAGCCCAGGCCTTGGCACATAGTAGGTGCCCAATAAATATTTACTTGTAAGTAGATAGAGTACAGGAATTCTCTGACATTTCCCCACTCCTTTGTTCTGCCCATCTCCTCCCATTTCAAGTCAAGAAACGGATTCCTGCTGTGGTCACTCCTTTGCAACCAGATTCGCACATCTTTCTTTAAAAGTGAGAAACTTCTTCAGCAACTTCATCCAGAGTCTGTAAGATTGAGCTTTCTCAGAAGTTGCAGCTGAGAAATGTATTTTTGTGTTCCCTTAAAGGAGACTCCAGTGCATCCTTCAGTGAACTGTTCTTGAAGAGGAGGGAAAAATCAATGCTTTTAGATAGCATTACCTTGCCCTGAATAATCCTGAAGCTACCCATGACTTACTGTAGAGGATATAATTGAAGTGAGGATAAACTGCACACCATTTCGAAGTCTACTAAATTGAAACCGTTCTTTTTGTTGACACATGCTTGGGAAGCTGTAGATAATGTGATTTAAAATAAATACACTGGTCCAGTATACTTATATAATTGAAATAAATATGGAATAACCCATACAGTCCGTGGGCGGTTGGGTAAATTAACCGCTTGTGGAGCAGGTGACAGGACACCTGCCTAAAAGGAGGACTTGGCGTCGAGTAGATCTGGGAAAGGAGAAGAGGACACACACCCTCGAACAAGATGGACACTTTCAAATACTGAGTTTTTGGAAACTTGGCCTGAGCTTGTGCAGGAAAAGATACAACCAGGTGATGAATCCTCTCTTGACTGTTGCCCTGTGTAATTCTGTTGTTGATATCAAGGGCTCCTGATGCCCTAGGACAATGGCTGCAGAGGCTTTAAAAAGAAACAGAGAGAGAAAGAGAAAGAAAGAGAGAGAGAGAGAGAGAAGAAAGAGAATCAGTTCCCCTTCTTCTGACAGTTTCCAGGGAGCAAAGAGCAAAACACCCAAAGCTGTATTAAAATGGTTTCATCTGAGCCCTGCTGAGCAACATTTAAATGTGTAGCTTCTCAGGATGCACCAGAAGACCCAAGGGGATGTGCATTTGTCAGTGAGGTTGCGTTAGAGAAGCAGAAACACCGTGAGTGATAGGACAGGTTTGTTATAGGGTTTAGGCCATCCGTGATCATGGTTGCCTATTAGTGGTCTGTGAAGGTCTGTACCTGGTCCTGAAGTCAGCAGTCCCAGCCATTGTGGAAGGAAGATAGACATGAAGGGAGGGTTCATAGGAATATTCTGGAACCATGCAAAGGAAGCAACACTGGTGTCTGGCTCTCACCACGTGCAAACCTCCAGCATCATTGATACAGGTAAACTGTGGGGGAACTGGTGCCCTTTACTATGGGCCACACACAAGCCCTTGCCAATCCAGGATTCCGAAACTCTGGGGGAAGATCTAGAAGGGGCGGGAGGGGCTGTGGGCCCCACAGCTGGTCCACACTGGCCATGCAAGCCAGCAGACAGAGACACCCAGTGTGGGCAGATGCTGCAACTATAAGACAAAGGTATCTTAACCACCACTCTTTTTATTTTTTTTTATTTCAGCATATTATGGGGGTACAAATGTTTAGGTTACATATATTGCCCTTGCCCCACCCGAGTCAGAGCTTTAAGTGCGTCCATCCCCTAGATGGTGGGCACCGCACCCATTAAGTGTGTATATACCCATCCCCTCCGACCCCTCCCATCTGCCCGACACCCGATGAATGTTATGTGTGCACTTCAGTGTAGATCAGTTAAAACCAATTTGATGGTGAGCACATGGACCCCCACTGTTTTTATTACAGAAAGGACCGCATGACAAAATCCCTTCCCATCCCCCTTGGGGTGTTGGACAGATACATGGTTTCAGGCATTTTGATACCTTCTAACCCTGGTACTGAAGACACATATAAAAGAGGGCAAAGTATTTGCCCTAAAAACCATTTGGGGACTGCAAAGGAAGACGGTGATTGTCTAGGGGAAGACTACGTTAAGGATTTTTTGCTGGTTGCAATTTTTAACTTTGAGGATATGTGACACAGTTATATTGATTTATCGAAGAGCTAGCCCCATCACAATCGCCAGCCTTTGTTGGGCTTACAATCTAGATATGTGTGTGGGCCTGGGGGTAAACAGAGTGGGAGAGGAGAGACCATAAATTCAACAGTGGAAAGTAAAATAAAAGAAATAAAGTGGGTCAGCCAGTAGAAAGCAAATGAGGGCTAAGGAGTCCGCTTCAGCTGGGATGTCCAGGCAGGAAGGTCACGTCTGAGCTCTGACCTGGATGAGGAATGGGCCTGCCCTGTTCTCTAAGGAAAGAGGGTTCCTGGCAGAGGGAAGAGGAAATGCAAAGGCCCCAAGTCAGGTAACCAGGGTGGCTTGTTGCAAGTGTGGCTGCATCTTAGCAATCCAGGGGGACTGTGGTAAAAGACGTGGCTGGAAAAGCAGCGGGTGCCAGATGGCAAAGTACCTTACCACATGGGTCTACATCCCACAAGGACGTGGAGTTTTACTCCCATTGCTGCGGGCTGACATACGAGAATTTTTAAGAATTAATTCAAACTAATATACATATTTTAAAGACCACTCCTAGAGACCGTGTATAAAATGAGCACGGGGTAGGCTTAGAGGGGGGCAAGAAGACAGTTAGCTACAGATGGGGACACTGAAGACGAAGGTTATGAAGAAGGGAACTTGTTCAAGGTCAGGCATCAAGAAAGTGGTGATACTGAATGAGCCACTTCCCTTCATTCAGACAGAAGCTTCTTGCTCTAGCTGGAGAGAGACAGAATACCAACAGGACCCCTCATCCATGGCAAATAACCAGCCCTCCCGGTCCCACATAGCCTCTGGGCTGCCAACAAACATTCCCTGTTGGATTTTTAAATGTTTTGCTAAATGTGTTAAAAAACAAAAAACTCATTTTATTCACAGTCAATTTACAGCTGGTGGCTGCTAATTGTCATCTGTTAGGTTGGGCATCAGAATGTGGCATCACAAAGTCTGTCCATCTGTCCTGGGCTCCGTCAGGCTTCTTCGTGCTTCCCATCCACAGCCTGGCCCCTTCCCACTCTCTCCGTGGCCAGTCCCCTGTCTCCAGGCTCCAGGCTCTGGGAGAGGAAGGTGGATTCTTATTCATGAGGTTTCATAAGCTGGAGAAGCCGCAAGGGCCACATGAATTCTAAATAAGTGTGGGGGTGAGGGGTAAACGTCCCCTTTTCCCTGAAAGTTCACCGAAAGATCAACTCATTTAAGGCAGATTAATACAAGAAAGAGGTTTATTTACTGTGCACATGGGGAGAATCACAGAGTGACTACTCCATATCCCGATGAAGTCCAGAAACTTTTATACCCTGCTTTTAGAGGGAAGGGGGAAGGTAATTCTGTTTAGGGGCAATAAATGATTTCTAGGGAGGATGAACGGATGGGGGAAACAGATTGACTTGTAAACGATTCTCTTTGCAAATTAAATTAACCTGAGAGACAGGTATTCTATTGAAAATAATTTTGGCCAGGTCTGGTTGCATTCTTGATCTTCTTTCCTGCAATATATTGAGATAACAGGGAGGAGAGGGAAGTCAATTGTTCTTTTTGATGGGTCCCATCTGATTTCTGCAGATAGAGGGAAAGCCCCTTCCAAGGCCTGTTGATCTCTAAGGGCCTTTAATTCAAAATACTCTTTGTATGACGGAGTCATATTTTGGGGTGAAATTGCCTGAGATCCTTCACAGGAGTCTGAAGAAATGGGTTCAGTATGGGTCTGTCACTCACTGGTTCTGTTAGCCCAACACCCCAAATCCTTCTCGTACAGAGGTTGTTAGAAAAAAATAATTACATGAATAGAGAAAGAAATAGACACACAAACACTCATCCTCTCTGACCCTTGTCTTCACTTGTAAAACGAGAATACTAAACATGATACACATCAACCTGTTAACAGCGTCTATCTCTGAGTGATACGATTTTTTTTCTTCTTTTTCTTTATCTGTGTTTGGACCGACAGGAGACGTGTATCATTTTTGCAATAAGAAATAAAAACAATGAAAGCTATTTTTAAATGGAGAGAATAAGCGCTGTACTGCCCACCCCAAAGGGCTGTAGGAAAAAGGAAACAAAATGATATTTGTGAACGTGCTTTGTAAACACGGAAGCCCAGACAAACGTTGAGAATTTCCACTGTCCTTGTTAACCAGCGTGGACGCCTCAGCTGCTCTGCATAGAACTCCGTCACACACGTTGCTCTTTCCTTTTCCTAATTCCCCTTCTTCTCCTTTTCCTTCTTTCTCCCCATTCTTCCTGTCCTTGTTTTTTCCAAATGCTTGGCCTAGGAGAACAGAGTATCCAAAGGTCTTGCTCGGTCCTGCTGAGATTCAGAACTGAAGAGTTTCTGGGCAGAGAGTCCTCCCAGCTCAAATTTCAAACAGTAACTGCTGCCTTTGGCTCCTTCATCCTTCCCTACACCCCGCATCTCTGAGAATCCAGCATCAGGACATTCATGAACACACCTCGAATCTTCCCCAGTCTCTTAAAACCAAGAAAATTTCATCCCAAACGTGCTATTACGCCAAACTTTTACCTGCGTCTTTCACCCATTGACTCACCTGGTATGTTCTGCGGGTCTTCTCTATCCCAAGCACGGTGCTGGGTGCTGTAGATTCCAAGATGACAGGGTAGGGGTGTTTTCTGTCCTCGTGGGGCTTATGTTCTGACAGGGAAGGACAATATAAGTCTATTAATCAGTGACATGATTATTTAAGTTCATTTTTCAAAAAAAAAAGATACAAAAATTAAGCACAGGGTGCTGCAAGAGTGTATCTCAGGGGATTCTAACTTCATCTGGGGATCCGCGAAGGCTTCCTGGAAAAGAACTACATTTGAGCTGAGAAATGAAGGCTAAGGCCAGAGGAAAGGGAGGAAAGAATGTCTCAGGAAGAGGAAACAGCCCATGACGCATTTTTTAAAATGCGGTTTGTGTAACAAATGAAGAAAATGAGAGGGCCAGGAGGGTAGGGAGGTGGGAAGAGCTAAAGCCTGCAGGCCTTATAAGCCACGTGAGGGTCTTGGTTCTAATCCAACCACAGTGGGAGGCCATGGAAGGGCTTTACGCAGGAAGATGGTGTGTTCATATTTTTGGGTGTGTGTGTAACATCACTCTGGCCTTTTGTGAAAGGACTAGATCTGAAAGCTACCATTTGGCAAACTGCCAGTTATCCCCAAATCTTTCTTCCCTTTTTCTGGGCACACGTTCACCCAGCTAGAGCCTCCATTTCCCATCCTCCTGGGTAGCCCTGTGTGGAATGAAACAAAGTCTTGCCGTAGCGTGTGAGCATAAGCAGTGAGAGGAATTTCCACTCCTTGTTTCAAAGGGGAGTGTCTGCCCCAGGCTGCCTCTGGCCTTTTCTGTGGGCTGGAACGTGGATGTGGCAGTGACCCAGCATCAGCCAAGATGATGAAGACAGCACCCTAGGAATTGGCAGAGCAACGAGGAAGAAGCCACCTGGGCCCAGGAAACCTGGGCACAGACCTGCTCACCACCTCTGCACTGTTGCAAGAGAGAGAAACGAGAGGAACACACTAAGATCTTGTCTGAGACACTTATTTTGTGGTCTCTGTTACAGCAGCGTAGTCTTTATCCTAACGAATACAGTGAATATTAGTTAAAAATTCTTTGGCTGTAAGCAACAGAAACTCACCCGGGTTAACAAGCAAAAATAAATAAATAAATAAATAAAGCAATCTATTGGAAGGCTATGGCCAGAATCAAAACCTAAAGAACCTGGTGGCTTCAAGACAAAAGTTAATAGGTAGTCTCTTGTGGCCCTGCCAAAGGAGTGAATGACTCCAGTCATTTTCAGTCTTTATTATATTCTGCTGAAAATTGAAATTCCTAGGACAGAGAATCTGAATGCCTAGCAGAGATCACATGCTCACCTCTGGCCCAGATGAGAGGGGATGCAAGGAGTGGAGAACATCTTGTTTGATACTCTAAGGTTGTGCCTAATGGAGCCGGATGGTTCCCCTCAAAAAATAGGAATGGATGTCTACCCCAGGAGACCAAGCGTGAACATCAGGCAATCTGCTAGGAGGCTCTGCAGAAGTCCAGGCAAGCATGAATGCTGTATTGGATGAGGATAGTAGTAATGAAGATAGAACGAAATAGGTAAATGTAAGATATATTAATAAAGAGGTACTCAAAAGAACGTAATGCATATTTACAGTATACTGAATATCTGTTTTGTAACACAAGTAACTTCTGAACTATAAAGTCCCAAACCAAGATCACATTTACTAGAATTTCCAGTTCCAGTAATGGTGGAGTAGCTTATATCAAATTAACCCTATGGCATGTAAAATATATATATTTTGAACAAAATACCAAAAAAAATTATTTGTAACTATTTTGTTTTAAAGAATGAGGTAGCTATAGACAGGCTGACATGAGATGATATCTATTATATTTATTGAGAAAATCTAATTGCAGAGCCATATAAATAGAATGATAACATGATAACACTTAGATGTGTGTGTGTTTGTGTGTATCAGAGAGAGAGAATGAGAGTGCGAGAATGCATGAATAAAGTCAGCAAGAAATATATTGGCCAGGCAGGGAGGAAGGGGAAATACAGCTTCTAATTATTGTCAAGTGAGGAAGAATAAAAGCTCAAATACATTTTTTAAAAAATCTGTGTCGTACACTGAGAGTCTAGAAGTCTTCTTGCTAACTTGAAGAAGAATCATAGCCACACAGAAAAGCTTTTATAAAATATTTCTAGAGACCACAGGCTGAAACTCAACCTACCTGCTGCTTAAACTGCCTTCGTCCCAACTCATCCCTTCCAGACCTTCTGAAGTACCATCCTTAAGCAAATAGCCAGTCTAGCAAGAAGCCCCAGGGCCCCATTTAAAAATGAGTGATAATTTTTAAAAGAGCCACTATCTGACTTATGCAAAGAAAACGCAAGGGAAAAAAAGGTAAGAAAAATGTCAAATAAAAGGCAGATGAAGATGACATTAAAAAAAAACTGAAAGCAAGAAAAATTTATGACCATCATTTTTCCATGAAATCAAAAATTTAAAGAAAATGTAATCTCTATGAAACTAGATCCCAAAGAAAAGATACAAGAGTTTAAGGACAAAGTGAAAAGACAATAAAAGGAGGTTAAAAAAAAAACAGTCTGGTAGAACTCAGGAGAAAAGTGTAAGAGAGCTTCCTCTCTAAGAAAACATGTAGTGGCAGATGACATTGGTGCAGCAGGAATGCCTGAAGCCCTCAGGGCCCTGGAATGGGAAGGTGCGGTGGCTTCCATGGACTGCGGTCAGGGCCAGGGCCAAGGCCACAGAGATCCTGGAGGCAAGGTCGAGGACAAGGAGTGAATGCCTGGGTCACCAAGCTGGGCTGCCTGGTCAGGGACATGGAGATCAAGTCCCTGGAGGAGATCTATCTCTTCTCCCTGCCCATCGAGGAGTCTGAGATCATTGACATTTTCCTGGGGGCATCTCTCAAGGATAAGGTTTTAAAGATTATGGCAGTGCAAAAGCAGACCTGCCCTGGCCAGTGGACCGGGTTCAAAACGTTTGTTGCCACTAGGGATAACAATGGCCATGTTGGTCTGGGTGTTAAGTGCTTCAAGGAGGTAGCCACTGCCATCCAAGGGGCCATGATCCTGGCCAAGCTCTCCATTGTCACCATGCAGAGAGGCTACTAGAGGAACAAGATCAACAAAGCCCTTCACTGTTCCTCTCAAAGTGACAGGCAGTTGCGGCTCTGTGCTGCTACGTCTCATCCCTGCCCCTAGAGGAACTGACATCATCTCAGCCCCTGTACCCAAGAAGCTGCTGACGATGGCTGGTATTGATGCCTACTACATCTCAGCCAGGGGCTGTGCTGCCACCCTGGGCAACCTCACCAAGGCCACTTTTGAGGCCATCTCCAAGACCTATAGCTATCTGACCCCTGGCCTCTGGAAAGAGACTGTATTCACCAAGTCTCACTACCAGAATTCACTGACCATCTTGTCAAGACCCCCACCAGAGTCTCTGTGCAGAGGTCCCAGGCTCAGCTGTGGCTACAACATAGCATTTTTATACAAGAAAAGTAAAGTAAATTAAGCCTATTTTTTAAAGAAAAGTATAAGAGAAAAGACAAAAACTAACACAAAAATAAAAGTCACATTAGAAACACCAAAAAAAAGAGAATTGGTATTACTGAAAATTAGTATTTATAGATATGTAGAACTGCCTTAAGAAAACTGAACAAAATTAAAGGGAAAAGAAAGAAACTATTAAAAATATTAGAGAGAAAATAGTAGATGGGGAAGACAAGGAGAGCTAATGGTGCTGTCTCTGAAGAAACGTACGGAACAGGAAAAAAAAGCAAAGATAAAATGCAAGAAAACTTACCCAAGTAGAGGAGATCTACAGATTGACAAAGCACCAGGTAATAAAAATTGCTGAATAACAACAATAATGAAAAAATCCTATGGGCAAGAAGTGAGAGAAAAAAATGATATCACATCTACAGGGGAAAATATCACTCTGTTCTTAGACTGCTCCATTGCAACAGTCAATGGTAAGAAACAGTGATATGAGGTCTACAGATTCCTCAGGGAAACATAAAAGCAAGAGACATTTTCAAACATGTACATACTCAGGAATGTTATTCCCATTAATACTTTTTGAAGAAACTACTAAAATTCTAGTCAATCAAGAAAATAATTGACAAGTTATAGTAAAAGAACTGGGAATGAACAACAAATAAGATTAAACAATTATGAGCATCACAATTGTTTATGTGTATATAAATGTTATAATATTATAGAAATCTCAATAACAAAAATTAAATAAAGAGAGAAGGTACAGGGATCAACATATACTTTTTAAAGGTACACAAAAAACTCCTTTGAATTTAACCTTTAATGTATTGAGGTGGAACCTTAAATGCATACTGCTAAATGAAAGAAACCAATCTGAAAAGGCTATGTACTATGTGATTCCAACTATAGAACCTTCCGGAAAAGGAAAGTCTATGGAAATGATAAGAAGATAAGTGATCCCTAGGGGCTCCATGAGAGAGGTAGGGATGAATAGGTGGAGCACAGGGCATTTTTAAGGCAGTGAAACTATTACTCTGTTTGATAATATAATGGTGGATACCTGTTATTATTTGACATTTGTCAAAACCCATAGAATGATAGAATGTACAACACAAAGAGTGAACCCTAATGTAAACTATGGACTTTAGTTAATAATAATGTGCCAATATTCGTTTATCAATTGTAACTAATGTAAGATGTTAAAATTAGGGAAATGAGGGGGATAAGGGAATATACAAGGACTCTCTGTACTTTTCCTTCAATTTTTTCTATAACCCTAAACTGCTCAAATAATAAAGTTCATCAATTTTTTAAATAACCCTATAGAGAAACTGTAATAATATTATGCCAATCTCTTGAAGGATGGCATTTAAGGAGAAATAACTGTATTTAATGATCTGTTACGAAAACTAAAAAGTTGTGTAAAAGACCTGAAAGAGATATACTAATGGTCTGTAAGCCCATGAAAATATGCTCATCCTCATTAATCATCAAGATATTGCAAAATTAAAATCACAGCAAGAAACCACTGCACACCTACTAAAATGGCTGAAGTTAAAAAAGAATGAGAAAACCAAGTATTAATGAGGATATGGAGCATCTGGAACTCTTATACATTGCTCATGGTAGTGTAAAATGGCACAATCACTTTGTAAACTGATTCTGCTAAAAAAATTAAGCACATCCACCTACTATATGACCCAGCCTTTTCACTCCTAAGTATTTAGCTTATAAGAATAAAAACCTATGTCCACAAAGAGATTTGTACATGAATATCTGTATCAGTTTTATTCACAATAACCCAAATGTCCACCTCAGGTCAAACAGATAAAAAATTTTGGTATATCCCGTCAATGGAATGTTGCTCAGAAATAAGAAAGAACAAACCAATTATGCACACAACATGAATAAATCTCAAAACATTGAGCTAAGTGAAAGAATCAGACAAAAAAAGAGTAAGAAAAAAGTAAAATTCCATTTATATGAATTTCTGAAACAAGCAAAGCTAGTTTATCGTACATAAAGCAGGTCAGGGGTTGCTTGAAGCTGGAGTAGAGAGGGGATTGATCGTAAAAGGGAATAGGGAACTTTGGGGGGTAACGAACGAAATGATCTTTATGTTATTGGGGTTGTGGTTACACAAATGTATACATTTGTCAAAATTCACCCAACTCTACACTTAAAATGAATGCATCTTATGGTATGGAAGTTATTATTTTAAAAAATTTTTAAAGAGTATAAACTTTCCAGATTATCAGAAGGAAAATAACACCACACATAAATATACGAACATATGTTAAATTAAATTAAATTTGACCTAAACCTGCCTCCATAGATGATGAACTGCAGCCTAACTTACTACGTAAAAAACAAACAAACAAAAAACTGCAACGTAAGAGTATATTCTTGTAACAAATAGCTGAGTCTCAGCCAATCACGGCAGCTGAGCTTCAGCCAATCACAGGCTGCCAACTGATCAGACCATGTCCATATAAGGCAAATGGCTGGCTGTAACCAATCAGGTTGTTTCTGTACGTCACTTCCTGTTTCTATCCATAGATACTGC
>RJWJ010031749.1:0-19014 GCA_004363605.1 Indri indri
CTTCATTATTAGGGAAATTTTTCACTTTGCAATTACCAAGTAGTCTGAGGGATTTGGCAGTTTGCCAGTATCTTGTTCCCCAGTGTACCCATTGATTAGGGCAATTTGAGTTATTTCACTGGGTCTTGCAAAATGGTGTTTTTCTAATTCTGTTTCTTCTATTTGTTTGTAGGCATTACTCTGTAAAGAACTTTCTCTCATTAACTGGGGTTGAACTATAGTTCCTTCAAAAAAGGCAGAGTAGATACTGAAAAGTCTTCAGTTATCTGTTTTTAGAATAAGGAATTGGTGTGGTACTTTCCACCAATGCTGTGAATGAATTTTCCCCCTTCATTGTTCTCTCTCTTCTTTTTTGTGTCATGATTGATTATTATTTATTCAGTGTTACAATTGGCTTTATAGTCAGTTATGATCATTCTTTTTATGTCCGGATTATTCTAGATTTGACCAGTGGAAGTCCTTCCAAACTGGCTACTATAATTTTTTTTTTTTTATCAATTTTGAATTTACAGAAAAGTTAAAGTACAAGAAATTCCCAAATATCCTTTAGCAGAATCTACTGATGGTTTACATTTTACTAAATTTGCTTGGCAAATGTGTTTGTGTGTGTACACATACATACACGATTTTATCTGAATCATTTCATGTGTGTGAAACTTCCAAGAAAGAGGTTTCCCTTCCGTTTATTTATTCATGTGTTTACTTATAGAGCATGGACTTTTATTTTGTTCATTGTGATCCATTTTCCATTATGATTGTGATCCATTATCATTATATTAATTTTGATGCTCAAATTGTCCCTGACTTGGCCAGTAGCTTCAAGTGGGATCCTTTGTTCCTTTGTCATGTTTTTATCATTCTTTGAGAACTTCCTAACTTCTTGGCATAAGACGGATTCATCTTGTTCTTTTCCTGTCCCCAGCCTTGGAGGCTAGAGTGTCTTGGTTCCTTTTAGTAGAAAATGGTGTTGAGAAACCGAGATGGGCTCTAGGTGTACTCATTACTAGCAGGGAGTCATGGTTTTTAGGCTCTTTTAGTGGACATAGCAAGGGAACTTTTTGTTTTTTTTTAAAGTGAGTTCACATTGATAATTTCAAATCAAATTAACATCAGAGTTTTTTTTCTTTGAATCTTCTTTTTAACTGAAATAGCTATAAAAGGCTTTAGAGAAATCCTTGTGTGGTGTTTCTGAACTTTTGTCTAGTTTTAATGTTTTGGCTAGATAGTCATTGTCAGCCAACTTGGAAATAATTGTGAACTCTGATCTCTTGTTAGAGCAAAGGAACATTTTGCAGTTCGAAAAATTTGAATTTTAAGTTAAAATCTTTTGGACTTTATTCTATCTAAAAATTGCTTTATTTACGTATGAAAAAAGAATAACATTAAAAAATTTCTAGTCTGTTTAAGATTCAAAGTGCTCACTTCACCAAGAATACTTCAATTTTGTTATCTATAAAATTAAGATAACATCTAAAAAGGTTATTTTGAGGATAAGATAAGACGATGTATGTAAAGTTCCCAGTGTCGTCCTTGGCCTATCCTAGGCATTTAATAAATGGTAGTTAGTCCATTATACTATTGTTATTGTGCCCTACAGTGCCTATAGGCATAATAAGCATGAAAAATATTTGTTTGGTCAATATTCCTTGTTGATGTAGGTTTAAGATTTCATATTCTAAAACTGTTGACTTTTCTGTGTTTTCATAATTGTACTGATTTGAAAATGAAGATTTCACTTAAGCGTAACCCTCAGTGAGTTTTCAGACTAAATGCCCCTGTGTGACCAGCTCCAGTGTTAGGAAACAGAACTGCCAGTGCTCCTGCAGCCCTGTCCTGCTCCCTGCCCCTGCACACCATCTTTGCTCTTGAGGGCCAATACATGAATTTTCCCACTTTTGGTCTATTATGCCCTACCTAAAACGTATGTAATGAAGAAAACTGTTTTTGAGATTAGAATTGCATTAGATGAGAAACTTGAAATAGGCTTCATAAATAGCTTTTTATATTGCATATTGTGATTTTTAATGTAAGTATAGTAATGTATAATATTTTGCAGGTGGGGCATATACTTTTAATTTGTATTTTACTCTATTATAAGGGAAGCCATAGAACCTTTTTGAGAGACAAGTTTGTTAGAATATCTTTGTCACTATCACTAGTTCATTAATCGTCTGTGAATAACAAAGGCAGAGGCCCAGTTTCCTTTTCTTTATGGATAAGTCATAACTTTGTATCACCTGTCCTTACAATGCTACCTAGCTAAGCACACATAAACCATATAAGAATGTTTTTAAAATAAATATGTCAACGGTTTAGACAAGTACATGTTAACACTTGTATATGACTTCATCTGCATGTATTTATATCCTACTTACATGAAAGAATTTAGGATGGGACTTGCATGTACAAAATTGCTGTAGGAGAGCTCTGTCTTTCTAAAGAAATTTCAAGTATTATCAATTTATACAAGAGTGACTATTTTAGAAACAATTTTACACTTTATTAGCAACATAGGAACTAATCACTCCTTTCAGATGTAAGGTATGAATCTTTGTATAGAAAGTTCTATTAAGTGTGTCTGCGTCTTAGTTATTGTTATCTTCATCTGTGTGTTGAATGTCTTTCCCAAAGAAATCATACATCTGGGAAAAGTCCAACAAAATGTTACTGAAATTAGAGGTATGAAGTGGATGCAGTAGGAACAAACTGAAAAGAATAAGATAATCTTGCCTGGAAAGGCAATACATAAGATGTGGTTATAAGGCTAAATGATCATACGGTTTATCATCTAAACTGGGACACCTTGGGAGTGAAAAGGTGTGCTGTTAATTATGCCATGACAACTGGTGCAAACTCAGGCAAACTGAGACATTTGGTCATTCTGTTATAGGGTAAGGATGAATTTCTCTATCATATCCTAGAGTTCTAGAATTAATATTTCTAAAAGTCAAAGGAAGTAATAGTAGCATAACTAAAGAGGCAAACGCTACACAAAACATGGCAAATATAGAGCTTTCAAACTGAATATATGATTGTAATATTTTTCTGTGCTGTGTAATAAATTATCACAAATTTAGCAGCTTAAGCCAACCCACATTTATCATATAATAGTGTCTGTTGGGTAAGCTGTGCCTTCTGCAAGGCTGCAGTCAGTGTGTTGGCCGGGGTTCGATTCTCATCTGCAGTCTCAACTGGCGGTGGATCTGTTTTCAAGCTCACTTAGGGTGTTGGCAGAATGCTTTCTTGCAGTTGCAAGGCTGGGTGAGGGCTTTGGGTTTTGCTGGCTATCCTTGGAGGCTGCCCTCAGTGCCCAGAGGATACCTGCTGTTCCTTGCCTGGTAACCCTCTTCGTAAGCCCTCTCCCAGCATGGCAGCTTCTTCAAAGCCAGTTAGGGAGTCAGAGAGCAAGTCTGCTAACAATATGGTCTTACGTAATGTCACATAGTCATCGAAGTGACAGCACATCACC
This sequence comes from Indri indri, assembly GCA_004363605.1. Classification (NCBI taxonomy): domain Eukaryota; kingdom Metazoa; phylum Chordata; class Mammalia; order Primates; family Indriidae; genus Indri; species Indri indri. The sequence goes on from RJWJ010031749.1 coordinate 3,470, forward strand.
TTTACCATTTTCTGTTGGTTAGAAGCAATTCACAGGTCCCACCCATATTCCAGGGGAGGGAATTATATGAAGGTCTGGATACTAGGAGGTGGGGGTCAGGGGGATACTTGAATTTCTGCCCCTACAGCAGTGCCTTCCTGGTAGCTTACCAGTGAGAAGTCTCAGTCTGGCTGAGGGTTAATTCTCCTCTGTGTGGTAAATACCTTACTTGTGATTGTTCTGTTATGTGAAGCGATGTCTCTTTCTGACCTCATGCAGTGTGTACCTGTCACACTTTAGCGTAAAGCAAGAAGCTTTTTCCTGACCAACCTTGTGTCTTCTCCATTCCCCTCTGCTTTAACTTTCTTAGGTTCTTTGGGGGCAAATCCCAGGTACCATTTTATTATTTAAATATTGTGTGATTTAACTTTTTGTGTGCTTGGTCTAAGTGTTCCTCTTTTATACTGAATGCTTCCTGAGGGTATGAGCTATATATCCCATATATTAAGTTGTATCCTCGTGGTGCCTGGTGGTCAGTACATATTTGGAAAGCTGTACATAAGTATACACTTAGAAATTCTGTCTTGTCTAATTTGGTTTGAATTGACTGTAACCCAGGATAAGTTATTTATCTACTTTATTCTCTGCATCAAGAAGAATTTTACTTTGTTAAATTACCCAAAGGGTCTTTATTAAGATCTGTTTTATTCTAGTTATTCATAAGACTTGGACTTAGGAACCTTGAAGTTTTTGGTGCTTCTCTAGCAGTCATGGTTTTTTATTTAAATGGCGGCAATAGATTGAGCAGAATATGGAAAACAGTTTGTTATAATCACCCTAACTCTCCCACCCTCAGCAGTGTGACAGGAAATTAGGGTCTGCTTAAAATAACAATTTGATCTCTGGGCAGGAGTTATTTCAGAATCCCGCAGCAGAACTCATGCCTTCAGCGGGAAGAGTGAGTGGCGAAAGGTACTGTTGGCTGCCTGAATTCTAGACAAAATGAGCCCTGTTAAAACAAAGTTCATATTTTGAGGGATGGGATTTTTTTTTTTTCTTTTAATCAAACTTGGGAAGTAAAGAAAAGCATGCTTTCCTTCTTTGCAGCTTTCTCTCCTTCTCCCCTCCCAATTGCTTCAGGCAGTAAATGTTTACATGTGGTTATATACCTACATATAAAATAGCAGCTTGATAATGATATATATATTCCATAGACCTTCAATATTTAAATGTTTGAGTATATAGATGTTTAGGGATTTAGATGATGTAATTAGGGGGTTGCTTATATTTAATTGATAAATGTTACACATAAAGATTTGAGATAAAACAAAATAAATTCTAAATGTTTTCATTTGTTTTATGATTTGAGATAAAACAAAATAAATTCTAAATGTTTTCATTTGTTTTATGATATAATTTTATCCAAATTGTTCATAGGTATCTTTACCGTCAGTGTGCAACATCTCGTTATTTTTTTTTTGTGAAATCTAGCATAGTTTGTTAAAATGTATCCTTTTTTTTTTTTTTTTTAAATGAGTGGGTCTTTCTATGTTGCCCAGGCTGGATTTGAACTGGGCTCAAGTGATCCTCCTGCCTTATCCTCCTGAGTCTAAAGGTGTGTGCTACCATGGCTGGTGTGGGTTAGAAATTATCATCTTTATTTTCATTTAAGTGTATACCTGTGTACGGCACTTCAAAATTCATTTGTAATGAAGTCAAAGAGTGTACTGTGGCTTAGGATAACATTTCAATTTATATAATATTGACAGTTTTTAATATATCATTGATTGTTGGCCTAGACTTTTTATAAAACTGATTTAAGAAGGCTTATTTATTATAACATCTATCATGTGCAGTAGCGAGGTCATATCTCTAGGCATAGTTAATAAAGTGTTTTAAAGGCACCTAAAACTACCATTTATTTGAGATTGTTTCGGGCTCATGAGACTTCCTCGGACAACGCTTTGTTCCACATGAAATTATTGAGAGTATTTTTTGTAATATGAGAGACTTCAGGGGACCTGAACAGAAGGGAACTCTCTCCTTTCTGAGAGACTTGGAGGAAGGTTCACCTTACCTGTGGGCATGTCGACGTATGTATTCTTACCTTGAAACTCACTGAACTCTTCTTTTTTCCCCCTCTCTGATTGCTGGCCTGTTCTCCTCTTTTTCATGTCTCTTTTCAGAATATAACACAGAATGAGCCTATGTGGCAAGCCAGATGTGGTAGAGAAATTTTAGAAATTGAACCACTTTTGATCAGACACTTTACCGTGTGTTACTTCTCTCCAAATTCTGTCCCATGGGTTGTTAGTAAACCTATATAGTTTCTTCATTTCATTCATAATCTGTGACTAGTAAAATTTCCTTTCATAAATTAGAATGAAAATTTGAAAAACTTTCTGAAATAGATAATTAATCTATAAATTTCTTTTACATTTCTATTTTGTAGGGTTTAGGAAAACTTTGTTGGTGATTATTGCCTGGAACAGCGGTCTGAATGAAACTACTTTTGGTGTGGGCTGAGAGTTTCTGAGGAGACCGATTATCACCAGAAATTCCTTCCATTGTTTATATTCTGGGAAGAGTAGACTCCTTTGAAGTAATATTATACTTCTTAAAATATAAGCCCTTGTTTTATGAAAAATATGTCATAATGGATCCTGAGGCAGGCTAAGCACATGCACACACATTTCTTCTAAAACTTCTGTGGAAACAGCAGAAAGATGTGTCATATGAGTGTGGTGAGGGTGGTGCTTGGCAGATAAGTGGTGCTATCAGTGGATCAGATATTTGTGAGGATTCCTAGAGGCTTGCAAAGTAGTAGACAGGATTAGAGAGAGCAGTGAGTAGGGAGAGTTACAGCAGGACAGAGTAACCAGTAAGCCTAACAGCTGGCCCTGGTCTTCTCAAGGGAGCCCTAGTGAAAGCTCAAATTTGGAATCGGCACTTTGTAGTTGGAGTGTGGCTGTGATGCCATCGCCGTGGTAATTCACTAAAGAGGTTCATTTGGAATAGTTGGCTCAGTGGAGCCTTTCCTCTTCTCATTCAGAGTAGCTGGAATGCTGGGCCTTTACCTTTAGGGTAAAGCCTGAGACATGGTCTTCGAAGAAATTGGGTGACCTTTTATCTAAGGGCATGAGAGTGGGGAGAGCAGAGAAGGGCTTATAATACTTTGATATTTTGCTGTAGACACAGGGGTGGGGCAATCCTACCATCAGAGTACCGTTCTCCTTATTAACTTGCCCACCTATTCTTCATACACGCCCTACCGGAGGGCTTGCCGGTCAGCCAGCTGCCCTCTTAGACAGAACTTGCTCTTTCAGGACAACCAGACCCATACAAACGCAGAGGAAACCCATGTGAGTTATTTACACTAACCGTCTTTCGTTCACAAATCTGAACAGCTAATCAAGGGTTTCCAGACATTTGAGGGAAACCAAGAGCTTGAAACATGGAGGTTTCTCCTTTAAGTGGCAGTTGTTTAATGAGTAAAGGCTGAATTTCTTTTCCTTTCCTTTTTTTTTTTTTTTTTGCCTTCCTGTACTGCTTTTTGTTGGAATATTACTTTATTTTTTTCTAGTTACCTATAAAAATTTTAACATGCGTAACCAAAATTTTCTGAAGTTATTCAGTCCATTTCCTTAGCGCGCTTGAGCTACTCTTCAAGTGTCCTCTCTTTCTAGTTAATTGCCTTTTGAATAAATCAAAGGTAAAGCATGGAAGATTTCAGTATAGTTACAGAAGCAAATATAAGTGTCATAATCCCTGAGTATATAAGGCAGTGATTGGGAGATGGAGGAAACAAGAGGTGTAGAAGGGAAAGTGAATGTGCTCCTGTCCTTTTGTTTCATTGCAGGGATTTCCTAAGTGCTGTATGAAATTGGTAAATCTAGCCAAAGATTTAGATGTAGCACCAGTAGAAGCCCTAAAACAACACTGTATCCAGTCATACCCCCCCAAAATTAGGAGGTGGCCTGGGGAAGGAGAATGGGGGCCAGTGTGTGTATAACCAGTTTCTCATCTTGCAAAGCACAGAATTAAGAGCTGTGACTGAGGCATGTAATGTATTATTAAAGTTATAATAATAATCATTAAAGGCTAAAACTATTAATTGGGGTTGTCACAAGGCAGACGAACCTTAAGGGAGAGAGTGGTGAATAATGCTTCAACTTTTAAAATTTTATAACCTCTTTATAAAGGGGTGAATTTTGAATTACTTTTAGATTGTGAGCTCGTAATATTTATAAAATAAAGTTTTATACAAAAGTGATTTAGTGCTTGTTCTAGTAGTTTTAACAACTGTCTGTAAGAAGCTAACTCAGACTTTTACATAGGTTAAAGATTAGTATCTTTTCCTTCTGTCTACATAGTAGTTTTTAAAACAAAGTATGCTTGAGTAAAGTACTCTCTCAACTACAATTTTCCATCATGTTGCTCAGTTTGGTAAAATGATCACTTAGAAAAATTTAGATGACTGATGTTTCCAGTAATACCTTTACATAGTGCTTTAGGTTTTAGAGAACTTTCACATTCACTGTTTGATTTCCATGACAACCCTGTGAGGTGGCAGAGTGGGTATCTTCCTGTTTTATAAGGTGAGGAAACTAAGACTGATGAAGTGAGCCACCTGAAGTCATACGGCTTGAGAAGTGGTGACAGAGCTAGGACACGGACTCCAGCGCTGTTCGTCCACTCTCTGTGTGGTGGTTCCACTCCTGCTCTGCGTTCTCTTGCCCTGTGACAGCTAAAGTGTCTCTTTTACCAATCCCTACCTTTCTCCTTTGTGATGTAACCCAAACTCGGGTTTTGACATTGATTGCATTCTACATTCTGAAATTTGTATTCAAACCGTGTTTAAAATGTATAAATCTGTGTTTATTTTAAAAAATGAGTTTTATTGCAGTTTGAAATGCCACACATAAACATTGGCTATCATTCAGTCTCTTGTTATTTCTGCAGCTATGCAGTGCTTATTTCTTACCTTGATGAACTCCTCTTTTCTCTGAGACACAGATGCCTTCCAGGATTTTTCTGATACCCTTATTTTGCACTGTCATGGCTTGCTGAAGCAAAGCAGTGGAATTTAAATGCTGTTGCCTTCAAGAATTAACTTATCTTTTTGGACTTGTGATACTGTAGCAACAGCTGGCCTCATTTGAACCCTGCAGATACGGTTCTGATCCAGGAAATTCTGGATTTCAACAAATAACCTACTCTCCAGAAAAACAACATTAGTGGGCATATTTGGGCTCTTGTCTTGGGAGCCCATTGTGACACCCTACCCTTGATTGTGGGTTTTTAAAAATTGTGATAAAATATATATCACATAAAATTTGCCATTTAATCAACTTTAAGTGTACAATTCAGTGGCATTAATTACATTCACTGTGTTGTGCAACCATCAGCACTATTTCCAAAACGTTTTCATTACCTCAAGCAGAAACTCTATAGGCATTCAGTAATAACTCCTTGTTCCTCCCTCTGCAGAATTCCTGTTAGCCTCTGATCTCTTTATTGACATTCTCTATTTGTCCCTGCAGCATTCTTCAGGTTTCCTGTGGTTCCTTGTCCATGATTTCCTTTGGTTCTTTGAGCATATTGAAGACAGTTGATTTAACACCTTTGACTAGTAATTTCAGCTCAAGGATAGTTTTCTGTCAAGTTCTTTTTTCCTGCAAACCCACCATATGTTCCTGTTTCATTGTATGTTTTGTGGTTTTTTTCGTGAGAACTGGACAGTTTGCATATCATATGATAACTCTGAAAATCAGATTCTCCCCCTCCCAAGTGATTGCTCATGAGAACTGCAGTCATCTGTTTGTGTAATGACTTTTCCAAAGTAATTTTGTGAGATCTGTATTCCTTGTTGTGTGTGATCACTGGATTTTCTATTTCATTACCTCTTGTCAGCTTGTGACCTGACAGAGATTTACTTAAATGTCTGGGTCCAAAAAAAAAAAAAAAACCCACCAAAATCCAAGAAAGGGAAGTTGCTGTAGCCCAAGGGGGTGGAAACAAAGGCAAGCATCTGCCCTGTTCCACCAGGCTACTGCCAGACTGGGCAAAGTGTACAACCCCAAATTTTGGAGCACAAGGCCCCACTGCCAGCCCTGGCACCAGGCAGCTGCTCTAGGAGGTGATTCTGTTAGCCGCCTTTGCTTGGGGCTGAGGAGTAGGGGATAGCTAGTTTGTACACTGCTCTCTTATCTCTGCCTTCATCAACCACTTCCCTGGGTGTTTAATGTCTGATTAGGCACTAGAGTTCAGAATAGTTGATTGTGATGGATTTTTCAGCTTGGTAGTTTTGGTGGAGGGACTGACTCCTGGAGCTTCCTACTCTTGCCATTTTCCATGATGTCACTCCACCTGAATGTTTTGGATGTGACTACACATGGGGCCAGCCAGCTATAGCCAGTTCCTTTCTATTTCCCCACCATTTGTAAAAACAGTGTTCCTTTTTTTGTTGTTTTTCAAGGAGACTGAAACTACACTAATGTCATGAAGTCCTTTGTGGGATTTCCCTAGCATCCTTTACAAAAATTATGTATACCTTTATTTTTTTTTTAGAGACAGGGCCTGCCTCTGTTGCCCATGTTGGAGTGTAGTGATGTGATGATAGATCACTGCAGCCTTAAACTCTTGGGCTCAAGCTTCTCTTGCCTCAGACTCAAAATAGGTGCATGTCACCACGCCCAATTATTTTTATTTTATGTAGAGACAGGGTCTTGCTGTGTTGCCTACACTGGTCTTAAACTCCTGGCCTCAAGTGATCCTCCCACCTTGGCCTCCCAAAGTGCTGTGTTATGGATGTGAGCCACCATGCCCGGCCCAACTCATGCATTCCTTTAGAGTGATACTGTCATGTTCTGGGATGATTGCTAAGAATGGTCTTTATTTTTGCAGGATTTCAACATTGGTTTCAGTTCTTTCATAGTTTTATAGCTGGAAAAGTGGTAAGAGATAACCACATTTTATAGGTCAAGGGAATTGAGATCTAGAAAATAGAATTGAAGTGATGATTCTTTGTTCTTTCCACTTTACTCTGGAATATAATATTACTCTGGAACATAACATTTTGGTTGTCTCAGTGGGAAAGAGAATGACAGAGGTAACTGTTTTGTGGTAAAAATTAAGAACTCTGAGACAGTTCTTTACACTGAGTATATTATTTTTTTATTTGAAGCTATGGAATATTCTGAGTATTTGACAAAACAGTATTTAAGTTTTATGATTTTACTTTTTATTAGGGTGAGTTGGAGTTAGCCTTTGGAATCTGGAGTATAAACTCTGTTACTGTAACCTAAGTCAGTCAAAAATTTACGTTGTCAGTTTTGGTTTCACTTCAGCATAACACAGTACTTTGTAAGGATATAGTGATTTTCTTCTCAGTAATGTGAGGTACTTTATAAATACTTCATTATAATATAATGTAGGAGTTGGGAAAAATAGAAGTGTTCATGTGTTTAAGTGGAAGAGCATTGAACATGGGTTTTCTGATTTGAGTACACACGAGTCGGTTACCCAAGTCAGGTGGCTGAAGTGTATGCTTGGTAGCAATCCTGGGATCTTTTTGGAGAGCTGAAACATTTGGTGAAATAGGTATAGAAACTGTTGGGAATATGGTAGAAAGAGCTTAACGTGATGAAACATTTCTTGTGATTTGTTCGCCAAAGCAGATGAATCCTTGAATTAAAGGCATTGTAAAGATGCTATAGAAAACAGATCTTGCCTCCTTTTTTTCCTGCGTGAGGTATCAGTAATGGAGTTCAGATATAATTAATATTTTAAATGTTTAGCTATGTGTGAGAGTATTTTATGAACTTTTTGGAAAAGTTTTTTGTGGTTTCATTGTGTGCACTCATTGCTAAGTATGTCATTATGCTACATATTTGAGAATTTTCTTTTTGATGTTATTGTTAAACCAAATGTGAATGAAGGCTTTGCGGAGGAATTCTTGGTAAGTCTGGTATCAATACTATTACTTTCTGGCAGAGATGAAGTAATGAGATTTCGTTGAGTAGCTCATTGTCTATTGTGTTTGGTTTGGTCATTTTATCAATGAATTGTAATGATTCAAATATGTAACTTGTTTCTTACATGAGATGTTTGTATATATAATTATTAGATGAAAAGGATTACATTAGTGGAATCTTCTGAGTAAATTTAAATTTGCTATTATTTGGCCAGTGATTAGTCATAGAATTAGATTTTTCTGAGTTGATTAGATGAGAAATTTACATGTTTAATACATGCTCCTGTAGTGGCAGTTGAAAGGGAAAGTAAGCTACTTTTAATTTCTTCTGGGTGGGAGGTTGTTTGGTGGGTAATGTGCTTTGCTTCAGTGATGTATGCCCTGAAGGCCCTGACGTCACCACAGTGTAATCTATCAATGTAGCAAAATTGCACTTGTACCCCATGAATATATACAAATAAAAAAATTAATGAAAAAATAATTTCTTCTGAGATGAATTCTGTTCTTGAAAACTTCGAAAACTTGCCAGAAGTCTTCCCTATTGGGTTGAAGCTTTGTTGGGATCATACGCCAGGTAGGCGGGAGGGCGAGATGTGCACACAAACACAGGCGTACACACCACTGGGAAATAGATTTATATGACCTTTCTTTCTTCCTGCAACTTAAACAAATGGCTCTCAGAGGAGTAATAGAGGCAAACACCCTCCCATAATGTGATTATTAGAGCTTGATAATTGTGCAATATTTCATTTCTTTCAGAGCAAGATGTTTTGACTTCCTCATTAGTGTTGATGACTGCACCCCCCACTCCCTTTTGTGTCATCGGTACCATAGTCCTGTCTTACCAAGGGTGGCTTTGCTTTGTGCTGATTTCTGATTCTAAGACAGCTTTTGCAACCCTCTGTGATACATGCTGCAATGATGCAATGCCAGTTTGCATCTAAGAATCCTTTGTACTTTTTATGAAGCACATTTTAGCTTTGAGGGAGTAGTTAAAACCAGAGCAGGCCACTAGACAAGGCCTAGACCAGGATTTTTAGGATGACTGCAGATCAGTGTGGACCCCCGAGATACTTTCCTAGTCACCGAAACTGTATTGGAATTTGAATTTTTTGAGAGGTTCTTCTGAAGGAGGAAGGCGTAATAGAGGGCATTATAGCTGGGATGGAGGAGGCAGGGGCAAAGGAAGTGTTTGCTTCATGCCTCCTCTGCCAGGCATTGTCCTACACATTTTCTGTACATTGTCTTAGAAACAGGTCATAATGAGAGTCCTGTTTGCTCTGTTTTGCAGATTAGTAATTTGGAGCCCAAAGGGGTGAAATATGTTGTCCTAAATTTAAACTTTGTGATTCTACATTGCCGCTAAATATTTTAGAATTGTAGCATTTTGGATTTGCAGTAGATGCCATAATGCCATAAATCTGGTCCCCTTCATCTTGCTGATGAGAAGAAAACTGAAGCAGAGTGTGTCTTATCGCAGGTGATGCTTTTGCTAGGTGGTTCATATTAGAACTAGGACAGGGATGCATCCTCCTGATGTGCAGGCTGTCACTCGGTCTCCTGCCCAGCCTGCAGTTGGAATGTTGAAGTGCCTACTCTTTGAAGTTCAGGGCTTTCATTTTACCAACATGAAAAGCTATCATGGAAACACTCATGAAGAAAAAGTCAAGGCCTGGCTTATTTAGTTCCATCTGTTTGTGAAGCTTTTCGCAAATTCTCCATCGCTCCTTGATGTTCCTGTTCTGACATGCTGTAGTACATACTGTGTTGTGATATAGTTTTGACACTTTTCCTCTTATCTCTTTATCTTTAAATTTATTTTTTAATGATTTTCTACCTGTATGCAATCACAAAAAGCTAATTTTTATTAATTGTGTATTCCTCAGTTGTAGTATGATTTTGAAAGTTTTGTCTTACACTTGTACATATCGAAACTTTTTTATTTCAACCTACAGTGAGGAATAGTTTGAGACCCGATATATAACATACTTACATATTGAAACAAAAGTTTCATAAGCCATTGTTCACTCCTAATAGATGTATACTCTGCTCTGTTTTACTGAAAAAGAAAATGGTAGTTGTGATCCACTAAATAGACCATGAATGGGTGCTGTGAAAATCATGTTCTACAGCTATTAGCGCAGGGCTGGGAAGAAAATAGATACCAGGTACTTACTGAATTTCACATTTCCTGAGGCCTACTGCTTTGATGCTATTTTTATGATTACTCAGAACTCATGGTATGGATATGATTTGTTTTGTCATAAATATTTTCATTGCCTGTGTTGCAGTTTCAGGGCACATGGTGTTTTCTAGAACAGGTATGAAGGTTAAGCCTTCTTTTTGATTCTTCACCTTTTTCTTATTAAGAGATATAAACTTGTTTCTCACATCATCTTTTACCCTTTGGATTCATCTTTTTACTGCTCACATTCACTTCTTTTTTGTGTTTCCACCCTCATGTCCTCACATTGGCTGCTTCCTGTGCCTCCAGAACTTTTCTTACTTTACCAAGGTCACTTGCTTTTCTCACCTCCGGGAAGCCTTTCCTGCCTGATTTGGCAGTTCTCCTTTGTGTACTAAACTGATACAACATAGAACAATAAATGCTGGATTCTAAAATAAGATTTGAAACATTAAACTGGAAAAATGTATTGAATTTTCTCTTGTATTAAACAAAAAGAAAGTTGTGTTGGAACTAATAGTTTGCCATAACTATCTAGTATAAAATAGGATGTATACTAATAAATACATTTGCTAGTTGATAGGTGTTCATCCTTTTGTGTTTTCATCATTTTTTATTTCTTGCTTAAGTATATTAAGTTCTCTACTTTCTGGAACAATATCTACAGAGTATAATTAACTTTTCAAAGTGACGTGTCTTTGCAGACACTTTTTTTTTTTTTTTTGTAAACCATATTCTAGCTTTAGATGTTGATGTTGTGGGCTAAGAGATTTCTAAATTAAGAAGATAATTCCAAAATAAGTGAATTATTTTCTTGAAAACATTTCTGGTTATCAGTTTACTTTTGTATAATTTGTGTTCTTCGTTCTCATAATGGCAGAAGGAAGGGTAGTCAGTTGTGTTTTCCATGGTCGACGATGCAAAAATGACTTAATTGCAGGGCAGCCATCTTCCAGATTTTCTTTTTTCCTATTTGCAGATGGCGTCTGGTTTTTCAGCAACATTTAATATATAGTTAATTTTATTTTATGAAAATAATAGACTGAAGCTATCTTTGCAGTATCAACATATTCTTTCACTTAAATGGTGATTTCTTGGTATGAAAAGAACAAGTCCTTATCTTCTTAAAAATTCATACCAGGTAGGTTTAAGGAGGTACTTGCTCTTTGGCTTATAAATTCTTAGTATTGGATGATTATTTTTGAGGCTGCAATACTATGTCTTAACTTTTATTCAGGACTTCGTTCATGTTTGACCTTGAATAGACTACCCCACATTTTATTCTTAGTGTTAGAAGAGCTGATAGATTCACATGTTGCTAGAAATGTAGGGATGGAAGGTACTGTAGACAGAGGTTTTACATATGAGGAAACCGAGGTCCAGAGAAGCATTTTGTCTCAAGTCATTCACTGCTTAGTGTTATGGCTGGGACCAGACTCAAGCCTGCACTTTTGCTACTTCAGTAGCATGGTCTCTACAGCAGTTCCATAATGGATCCATTCTCCCATGAAATCTTAGCTGTCAAAGTAAAGCCTTTCCCATTTTTATTGAAACTTTAGTTTCAATTAGTAACACTATATTGACAGGAATATTGATTAAAAAATACTACCCAATTTTAACCTCGTTTAATTCTTAAGCATACCATTGAGTTTTTACTTTAACTGTTGCACTGCAACTTTTGTATTTAGAAGTTTTATTTGATTCTTTTTAAAAATCTGCTTAGATTTTAGAGTCTCTTGTTTGATTTTAGAATCAAGCCATTGTTTTTTCTTGGCACATATTAAGCATTATATCCTGTATCTGATAGTTCTGATATTTAATATCTTTATGACTCCGATTTTGCTGTCTGTATTTCTTCTGGCTTTTATTCATGTGCTTTCTTTTTCTGTGTGTTTTTGTACTTTTTAATTATGAACTCAAATCTCTTGGAATTTTATCTGTAGAATTCTTTGTGAGTGGGTTGAATTTATCTCCTTTCAGAATGAATTTGTAATTCTGCCATTTGTAGTGTGGAAGAGGGCATTCTTAGGATCTCTTTGAATTAAATTCTCTGCTTGAAATTTTTTTAAAAAAAGATCACATAGCTTGTGCAAATTTAGGTCACAAACTTTTATGAGGGCAAATTTGTGGTTATGAATTTTGAAAGATAATTATCTTTCCCCCCCTCCTCACCTCCTTGCCAAGGGCATGCCAGGCAAGTGTTCCGTGGTGTTGGGATTATTTCTTGTTCCCTCTTGCACTGAAGATGGAGCCCTTTGGGAATCCCAGCTTCGTGCTGGGATCTCCTGTTGTGCTCCCTGTCTTGGGTGGGCCCCAAGTTTTAGTACCTGTTTCCTGCACTCCATTCCATTCAGCTGTTAGAAGGGAATCCGAAGGTCCCAAGGGCTGGGAAATACCCTCCTTGTGAAGTCTGTCTTTGGTGTTTGCTTATGTCTCATGGTTCCCCCATCACTTTGTTTTTGGTTTCTGTAAATTCCCTATTTTCTCATTGGCTGAGTTAATTTTTTTTAATTTTAAATTTCATCCACTTTTTGGTTGTTTTCATCAGGAGCATCGTGAGTATCTAATTGCATCTTCCTGATGAATTCTATAATAGAAGGTATTAAGTCTTTTGCTTGAGTTAGAAAAATGGGGACAAAACACTCAGAAAAAAATGTCATTCATTTGGTGCATGTCATGGACTTGGACAAAATAAATGAATCCTGATACCTGTGAAAGCTCCAGAGCAAAAATTCTTTACTCACCACCATTCCTTTTCCTTTATCTCAGTAAGGAATCACTGATTTCATAAGCCATTGTTAGTTTTGGTAGGGTTATATTTCTCAAGTGCAGGGATGGAGCCATTGCTATTGAATGTTTACTTGTTCTAGGCCCAATTTAAATATTGGGGTGCTTGACTGACCATTATTTGACATAATAGAATTTTTCAGCCCTCAACAAAATCCTCCAGGAATGTCTTCAAGATGCTAAAAATTGTGCAGCAAAGTTTTGACTTGACAGTTGGTTTCCATCAGTGACGTCTAACTTTAGTGTTACAAACAATTTTAAATTTAAATTAAACAACTCATAAGAAACCAAATTGTTTAGTATAATCTTTTGCCTTTTTAGTTGGTATTAGGCTAGAGATAGGAGTGTACACTGATGATTTCTACAGAGAAAATCATTAATCCATGCAAGTAGGAGTGTTCCTGCTGCATTTGGAGAATCTGCCCTATACTGTCATTACCACAGTTAAGGCATAGTTTACTATGCTTTGTTTTAGTTCAGCATTATAAGAAAGTGAATGCTATTCTTCTTTGTACTTTCCTGTTTTTTGTTTTTTTTTTGAGACAGAGTCTTGCTCTGTCTCCCAGGCTAGAGTGCATCGTCGTCATCATAGCTCACAGCAACCTCAAACTCCTGGGCTCAAGCAGTCCTCCTGCCTCAGCCTCCCAGGCAGCTGGGACTACAGGTGCCCACCACCACTCCCAGATAATTTTTCTATTTTTTGTAGAGACGGGGTCTCGCTCAGGCTGGTGTTGAACCCCTGACCTCAAGTGATCCTCCCACCTGGGCCTCCCAAAGTGCTAGGTTTCCAGGCGTGAGCCACCGTGCCCCGCCTGTACTTTCCATTTTGATCTGCTACCCGCTCTCCATCCATAGCCACAATTCCTCAGGCTGTTGAATCGTGTGGCTTAGCATATATTGGTTGGCTTGAACGTCCCTGGAGTTTTGTTTTAATACAGTAATGCCTTCAGAAGCATTGATAAAAGCTGTTCGACAGAATGCTGAGTTAGCAGGGATTTTTAGAAATCACCTAATCTTTTCATTTCCTGAATAGTTTTAGCTGTGAAAATCTTAATTCATGTAAAGGCTTACTTGAAAACCCAACAGATAAATTTAGAGCTGAGGGTTTCGAAAATCACTGAAAATTCTGACCCTTTTATTTTGCAAATGAAGTTTCTTAAATCCAGAAAGGTTAAATGTCAACGATCTATCTGTGGCTCTTTCTGCTTTATTGCATCGCTATTGGCCAGCTCTTCCCAGACTTTGAATTGGATTGTGGTTCTGCTTTGTTGTTAGGCTTTTGGGAGTGGGGAGAGCACGGTGATGATACCTCTGGAGGCAACTGTGTGGAATTGGCTCTTGCCTGCCACACTGAGGAGAGGGTGTTTTTTGTTTTTTTGGTATTATAGCTGTCTCTTTTTTCCTCCTGACTTGTGTTTCCTTCTTTTGTCATTTCTTAGCTTTTGCATAGAGCAGGTCAGATTCATTACCCTGACTGGTTAATGAGAGTAGTTTATTTTCTTTGCGATTGAAGGGAAAAGAACACCACCAGCATTTATGGGACACCTGCTTATGTGCCAGGCATTGCCAGCTGCCTTAAAAGTTAAAACTGTTAATTTGTGGTCACCCTATAAAGTAGTTGCTGATATTTTCCTTTTATAGTTAGGAAACTGAGGCACAACAGGGCTAATACATGACCCCTAGCTGAAACTACTGTGTGGACAAGGAGTTGGGGGAAGGGCTTTCTAAGAAGGCCTGAAAGTACGTGGTCTATGTGGGGCCAAGTGGGGCATCTGGGGTGGTCAGAATGCAGGGCGAGTGGCATGTGATTGCTCTAACTGTGGACAGAGAAGGTTCACATGTTGTTCTTTTCTTAATTCATCTCAAGGGCCAGAAATGCTTTCCTAAGGTGTGTGTGCTGGAGTTTTATTGTTCTAGATAGGTAGGTGTTTGAGGTTGTATTTTGGATGATAGTGCCTTTTCTCCTGGTTTTGTGGGGAAGGGGTTATACTCATTTGAATAAACCAGTATCAGTTTGAATTTTTACAACAGGTGGTAAAAATCTGGGCTTATTGATTATTTTTAACATATATGGGAAGTTTTGTGACAAGGTACTTGAGCTGGCAGGGCTGGGGAGTAGGGCTTGCAGCATTCCCATTAGTTTTCAGTGGGTCTTGAAGTTGCTGTAATAATTGAATTTGGTGTTGTCATGACATGTTAATTGATGTCTAAATTTAGAAATAAATTATATCAAGATTTTATATAAAACCTAAAATAATTCTTACATTAAAACAATAAAGCCAGTATCATGTCTATAGAAGTGCTGGTTGGCTGGAGGACATAAGAGGAAATGTTTTGGTGGAAGTCAACTACCAACTTGCCAAGTGCCTTTAATCAGTCTTCATTTTCAGTCTTGGCCTATCAGGAAGTTGAGGATGCAGCGTCTAACGAAGGTTCTGCACTTCCCAGGTTTGGGACTGGAGCTCAGTAAAGAAACAGCAGGGTGGGACCGCGAGCACTGACGTGTTATTGACCCTGTGCCCAATGTAGTTGGGAAGGCATATTGTCTCTGTGCAGCTCTTCAAAGCGACAGTTGGGTATTTTTTTGAGAAATATCCTATTAGTTATATTTATCTGATA
>RJWJ010031750.1:0-18984 GCA_004363605.1 Indri indri
AAAAATTTTGCTAAAATGTGATAAAACTCTCTCACTATATTGAAATTCTTTTTGTTGTCGATGATGTAAGCAAATATGGTCTCTTTGTCAAATATCACAAAACATTTATGCCGGTAAGAAAGCATGAAACTATGAAACTGACTACTTTCAGTTCACTCACTGACTTCAGCTTTTTACAGGTCTTTCTGGAAGAAATAATACTCTGTCAAAGTTTTGACATTACTCCTGTGGGAAGTCACCAAATGCTTTCATAGTTTTGTTTTAACTAGCTCCATGAGAGCAGAGACACAGGTGAGAGGAAAATCTTTTTTCATGAGTATTTGTATTACAAACCTGTTTTCCTTCCAGTGGTTGTATCAGAGTCACTGATCTCATCGCTGTCTTTACTGATGAGTAGGCAAAGTTAAGACAACTAGGAAAGGTTCTGCTCTACACTATACCAAGCAGAGAAAGATTCTTTGGAAATTGTTGTTTTAAAACTTCTAGTAACTTTTCTGGGAGTTTAATGTGTTCCTTTCCATGCTGTCTCCCCTAATTCTTTGACAAATTGAGTATAAGAAGGGAAATTAATGGTAAAAACAAAACAAACAAACAAACAAAACCAGCACATGTATTTCAATACCCTAAGAAAAGATGGACCCCTCAAATACAGCTCCTACCACAGCAATGTTACTCAGTATGGGGCAGCAGGGGCAGCTGGTGGACTTCTCCATAGTTCATTACCACATTCTCCACAAATCTCATCTGCCATTAAGGAATATATACTATGAATCCTTTATGTAAATTGACAAAGCAATGTTATTGTCTGTGATTTCCACTCTTTGCTTTTTTTTATTATCCCTGTCACAAATAATGTAATATTGGAAACTGCAATTGAATATTTAATACTGCTAATTGAATTTTTAATTGATTTTTAATCAATTTTTATAGCATCTATGAACATGTTTTAACAGCTAGAAAATCAGTCACTGAAAAAATAAATACAATTTATGTCTCAACATGTAACATTCCAAAATTGTGATCTTCATAAAGACATTGTTACCATTTGTCTTCTAAATTTAAGACAATCGAATGGAGAGCCAATTTTTTAAAGAATGGCATATAATTAGATACACAATTTAAACAATACATGGGAGCTGAACTGGATCGTCATACACACTTTATTTTTAAGGGTATTTTTAAATAGTCTTAAACAGGAAAATAGTCTATATCTGCTGTTAGTTAAAAGAGTAGGGATCTAAATGGTAACAAAATGTATCTAATCACTCAGAAAAAATGATTTATAAGTCTGCCTTTGGAACACATTAAATATTCTCTCATAGGTAGTGAAGCCCCATCTCAGTTCAGTCCTGAGGTTGGCAGCGTAGGGTTCAACTCTATGAGCTAAAAAAAAAATACAAAAAGGTAAAGCTGTTTCATAATAAACAAGCATTGACTATACAAATAGACAAACCAACATATCTACCTGTGTTTCTTAGAGTTGAGATGTGCTTTGGTGTTCAAATTAAAACAGAGCCCAACCCCATAGTAGATCATCTTATATTCCATTGGTTTATACTAGGTAATATTACTTTCTCGTTTGACATCATGATAGAAAACTGAAGTACCAGTGTATATATTAGTATTAATTAGTTTTACAAAATCATGAGGCCAATTCTTAAAAACTGAAGGACACAAGGCCAAAAACCTGATAGAAAAATAGGGAAAGAATGAGCAGTCAACTCACACAAAAAGATAAAATGTCCCTAAAATGCATTTTAAAAAGCCAAACACAATGTGAGATGATGGATATGCTAATTCGCTTCACTGTAGTAACCTTCTTATTGTCTTTATGTATCCCATAACATCATGTTATATACATAAATATACACAATAAAATTTATTTTTAAAAATTCAAACAGAAATGCAAATTGAAACTGAGATTTCTCACCTGTGAAACTGGTAGAAATGTAGAAGTTTGGCACCACATTCTGTTGGTGTGGCACCCTCATGCATTGTTGGTGAAAGTGCAAACTAGAGCTACCTTTCTGGAAGGGAAGTTGGTAGTACCTGATAAAGTTACATAAACACTTTTGTGTGTAGCAATCCCACTTCTAGGAATATACCCCGGTGATAGTCTCCAACAGTGCAAAAGCTCATATGCACAAAGTTACTCTTTGCAACCTTGACTAATTGGAAATTACCTAGATGTACATAGGAGAGAGATTCAATAAACAATGTAGATCCACACAATGGAGCCCTACATAGCTGTAAAAAAAAGTATGGAAAAGATCTCTATCTACTGATCTTGTGACTTCCAGGACACATAGTTAAGTGAGAAAAGCAAAGTTCAAGAATGTGGTTTACTTCATATGCTAAAGAAGGCAGTGTAAGAAGATACACATGTATCTGTTCATCTGTGCAAAAGAAACACAGGAAGAATAAAACAGAAACTAGTTGCCTACAGAGACTGGGTGGGTTCAGGGTGGAAAGAGGAATGGGAATGGGGGAGTTGGGAGAAGGGGAGATGGCACTTCTTCCAGTACACATTTTTGTATAGCTCTGACTGAACTATGGTAATGTTTTACATACTCCAGACATAATTAAAATCAACCACAATGTGTGAGAACTTGAAATACAAACTAATGAATGAAACTACCTTTATTACAGATGAGTAACATTACCACACTGAAGGGGGTAGGGGAGAAAACCAACATACGTAACTTCGCAAAATACTGTTGTATACTGTAAGGCTAAAGACAAAAAGAACTATACACAAATATTGTGATTTGTAAAGGGGTATGAGCAATTCCGAGACTACCTTTGCATATACTAAGATTAAGCAGATAAGTATATATAATGTGGAAAGTGAGCAAAGGTTTTATTATTAAGAAAGGTGTTGCAAGTAAGTTAAAAAGGACTAGAATGGATCCTGTGATGTTAGATTGGAACTGGGGACACTGTGAATCCACGAATTTTATATGTACAGTAGCATTGTGAGTACACATACGTAAATTTTCCAGCTTTGTTCACCAGCTTTGTTCACTGAGAAGTCCCAGCAGCAATGAGCACACCTACTGTCGAGATATTGGTTTCTAAATACCATTCTCTAATAAAAGGGAATGAGGACTCCTTGGAGAAATGGTTGATTCCAGGGCTGGGGGAGGGAAATTAGGAAATGAGCCTGGAACATTGTTGTGATGCCAAGGAAAAGTAAG
Source organism: Indri indri (assembly GCA_004363605.1). Taxonomy (NCBI): domain Eukaryota; kingdom Metazoa; phylum Chordata; class Mammalia; order Primates; family Indriidae; genus Indri; species Indri indri. Next base: position 3,198 of record RJWJ010031750.1, read on the forward strand.
GAAGTGTTCATAGAATGATGGGAGAGGGAGAGGCATGTCAAAGAACACAGTAGCCAACTTCTTATGGCCAAATCTGGGACAGTAACAAGAAACTAATACTAGTAATGGGTTGTAAACCCATGGAATGAGATAAATATCCATGAGTTTACATCATTATAAATGGTCGAATACGTGACAGGAAGGTGCAGCTCTTTCTTACATTAGAATACCAGTTAGTAAAGATAAAAGGTATGATGTAAACAGAAAGTCAACAACACAATCATTGTTCAAGGCAAGAATCAATGCTGAAACCAGTGGGCAAAAGCATGAGAAAGGGTATGTGTGTAGTCTCAGAGTATCTCCCCCCAAGGTACTACAAAAGGAGACGTTCTAACCTGACAGTGGGAAAACTCGGCAGACACTGGCATCACCAAGCGATTAGCAAGGTGTGAGTGAGGACGGCGTGCACCTCCTGATGGGATGCGCTGAGGGCAGCACGACGCCGCAGTGTTACCAAAAATGTGTAAATTCGACCTCATCATGGGGAAATCATTCTGCAAAGTAAGTGGCCAGTACTCATCACATCAAAGTCGTGGAAGGTAAAGAATGAGAAACTCGCAGATTGAAGGAGGTAAGGAGGCAACTAGATGCAATGTGGGATGCTGGATCAGATCGCAGACCCCTTAGTGGGGAACCCAGTGAAATATGAATACGGTCTGTAGGTTAGTATTATAGTGTCTTAATCAGCGTTCATTTCCTGGTTTTGATCATTGTTGCTATGGTTATGTAAGAGGCTAACATTGGGGGGAGGTGGGTGACAAACACATGGAAACTGCTGCTTTTAAAACTTCTCTGTAAGTCTAAAATTATTTTGAATAAGTTTAAAAATGAAGCCTACAAAATTCAACGTAGCACAGTAAAATTGTTGCAATGGCCTCATTTTTCCTTCTACCAGTGCTGATTTCTTCCCTCACACAATTGTCCATCTTCAGATAGTGCCTTCATAATTAGCTAAACGAATACACTCTCAGAGCAAGTATTCTTTCTCAAATTATTTGTAAAATGTACTAGGACAAAAGTACCTCTCCTCATTGGGCTTGGAGGCCAATGTTTATTTTCATGAATGTTAAAACATACGGACTTTCTGAGGAATTGTATTATTCTATTTTAAGAATGTGGTTGGCCCTCCATCTGTGAGTTCCACATCCATGAATTCAGCCAACTTCGGATCGAAAATATTTGGAAAAAAATGCATGGTTGTATCTGTACCGAACATGTACAGTTTTTTTGTTATTTCCTAAACAATATAGTATAACTATTTACATAGCATTATATTGTACTATTATAAATAATGTACAGGTGGTTTAAAGTATACAAGAGTATGTGCATAGGTTATATGCAAATACTATGCCATTTTATATCGGGGACTTGAACATCTGGATTTGGTATCCTTGGAGTCCTGGAACCAATCCCCCACAGATACCAAGGGATGTCTGTATATTAGTAATAAGAATCTTACAGATTTGTCTTATCCAGTGTATCAGTTTTCTATTGCTGCTGTTACAAATCACCACAAATGTGGCTTAAAACAACACAAATTTATTATGTTACAGTGCTGGAAGTCAGAAGTCTCACTAAACTGAAATCAAGGTGTCAGCAAGGCTGTATTTGTTTCTGGAGGTTTTGGAGGATAATCCATTTTCTTATCTTTTCCAGCCTTTAAATGTGGTCTGAATACCTTGGCTTGTGGCCCCTTCCTCCATCTTCAACCCATCAAATGGCCAGTTGAGTCCTTTTATATTACATCGCTTCACTCTGACACTCTCTTCTCCGTCCCTTCTCCACTTTTAAGGACCTTTGTGATTACTTTTGGCCCACCTAGATAATCCAGAATAATCTCCCCATCGCAAAGTCAGCTGATAAGCAAACTTAATTTTTTCTACAACTTTAATTCCCCTTTGTCATGTAACATACTCATTCACAGGTTCATGGGATTGGGGCATGGGTATCTTTGGGAGCCTTTAGTCTGCCTGCCATACATGCCCAGTTTCTTATTAATCGTATTTTTAGAGGAAAAACATAATCAATCATGTTAGCACCTGCTAAGAATACACAAAGTGCTTTCCCCCCACACCATGGTAGCTTTTGATTTGATCAGTAAAATTCGGTTACTCCCAAAGGAAAAAGATTATACAGCTATGTGTGTATGTATGTAGATTCGTATAAACTTCTTAATATTTAGAGCTTGTTCAATGAAAGATTCTTCTATGCTCCTGTGATGCCCTTTAAAAAAAAATGTAACAGCTCATAGCTTGTATTATAGCGACTATGTGTGTGCACTAGATTGTGAACTCTGTAGAGGGAAAAAAACATCCATCTTTAATCCCTAGCACCTAGCATAATGCTTTGCACATAGTAGGCTTTTAATCTCTGTTGAATTTAATTATTTTTGAGCATTAATTATCATCTTGAACTCTTTGGAGACCAGCCTTTGAAATCTCTCGGATTCCCCCAGCAGCGTCTCATCCGGAGGGAGCAGGAGCCGTGGTGAGCACGGACCAGCCCGGCTCTTGCCACAAGGAGACCGAGGGCGCACGGATCGGCCGGTTCCCTCCGCGGGGCAGAGCGCATTCTCTCGGGGCCAGGAGGGGCCCCCAAAGATGGACAGAAAGGAACATCCTGTTTGTGAGAAGGTTGAGAGGGGTGGGAGACAAGAAAAGGGTGAGAAGGAAAAGAAGACCCCCTGACTGGTGGCAGCAAGAGCAAGGGCAGCAGCGTGAATGAAAAGCCAAAATTCTGACAGCGGGAAGGAGGCAGATGGCAGGTCCACCGCGGGGGCGGCTCAGCTGCCCTTGAAGGGGGCGTGCGTAGGGGAGTGCGGCAGGGGCACGGATGACTGTTTGCATCTCGATAGCGCTTGAAAATGCGGTGGCCAGCCACAAACCGCCAATACAACACATGCCGGCACGGCGCGATCTAGGGAATCGATTCCAGCATTCCTCTCGGAAAAAAATACGTATATACTCAATGGTTTGATTAAAGTTTTTAAGTGAGTAAATAACTTCTGTTTTTGTTTAAGAAAGTTGAGCACAGAAAATATTTGATAGACCCCCATAGTTGATTATTTCAACTACTTGCTACTCAGGACTTTGCTACCTGTGATATATTTGCCTAAATTAAAAACTAAACGATTTCTCAAGAAATAATTTTTTAAAGTGCCTCTGTTTCTGACTCAACACTAATTAGAAAGCTAAGCAAATGTACTGAGTAAGCAGCAGTTGTCTGTTGGAACGCAGTTTGGCATTCCAAGCACCACGGCCTCCAAGAGGATTCCCGGGCCCCTCTTGGGGCACCCAGCGCAGCTCTGTCATGCTTGTTTCCAACACATCCTGCTGGATCCACCCCGTCTCTAACTCCTCGAAAGCAGAAAGACTGCTCATTCCGTTAGGTTCTAATGCTATCAGCTCCCACAAAAAAAAAAAAAAAAAAAAAAAAACTAGATGGGAGGTCTTTAAAACCTTCACAGAAGTGGTTTTCAAGCTTTAAGAAAAAATACAGATAAAACTTTCGTCAGCTAGAAGCTTACCTGGATCCCCAATTTGTAAAACAAATAAATGCCAGACTACTCTTCCATCTTCTGCATCTCCAGTGTGTTGGCTCTAAAAAGGTCTCAAATGATGTAATACTTAAGAAATGCCTAAAATAGTGCCAGGCACAAGAAACTCAATAAATGTTATCAATGAATTCAACTACATTAAAAGTTAGAATTTCTATTGAATAGAAGATACTATAGGCCGGGTGTGGTGGCTCAGGCCTGTAATTGCAGCACATTGAGAGGCTAAGGAGGGAAGATTGCTTGAAGCCAGAAATTCAAGACCAGCCTGGACAACATAGTGATATCTTGTCTCTGCAAAAATTAAAATTAAAAAATTAGCCAGGCGTGGTGGCGTGCTCCTATGGTCCTAGCTACTCAGGAAGCTGAGGAGGGAGGATTGCTTGAGCCCAGGAGTTCAAGGCTGCAGTGAGCTATGATCCTGCCAGTGCGCTCCAGACCTTGTCTCAAAAAAAAAAAAAAAAAAAAAAAAGACTGTAAAGAATGAATATAAAAACAAATTTGAAAAAACATTTGAAACACCTCACTGACAAAGGAGTGGAATTCAGAATATGTGTATTTTTCAATTCTCTCTAGCAAATATGCAACACAAATGAACAGTGAACACTCACTTCACAAAAAGGAAATCCACATAGCCAATAAATACATGAAAGAGGTGTTCAACCTCAATAGTGATGAGACAAATGCACATTTAAAGCTCACAGTGAGATGGTAATAATCCATGGGTTGGCAAAAACCTAAAAGTCTGACAATATCAAATGTTCAAATGTTGGCAAGGTCGCGAAGCAAAGGAAATTCTCATATCCTATTGGAAGGACTGCAAATTGGTGCAACTGCTTTGGAAAACAGCCCTACGATTCCCTCTCTGGGGACAGGCCCTAGAGAAATCCATCCACATGTGCACCAAGATTCTTCTACCAGAATATTCACAGTGTCATATGTAATAGCCCCAAACTGGAAGCAACCCTGATATCCACCAGTGGAAGGAATGAACTATGTGTGGTCACACAGTGCGATGACACAGCAGTGAGTGGAACTACAGCTGCTCAGCAACATGAATTTTGCTAGTGAAAAAATAATACAGAAAAGAATACATACAGTATCATTTCATTAACTCTAAAGTTAAGTAAGGAAATTATTATCACAAAAGTCAGATTATCAGTTATCTCTATCAGGTTAGGAGGACACACAGGGGCTTCCTTGGTAGTAGCAGTGTTCCGTTTCATGACCTGAATAACAGTGACATGGATATTTGCTTTATTTTTCTTTAAACTGTGCCTATGTGTTTTATGCACTTTCCTGTAAATAAGACTCTGTCTCCATTCAGCAAACAAAATTGCTGCCTCATGCGTTGCCCTCAAAACCAAAATGCGTGAAGCTTGCCTTATCCGTCTTGTTATGAATTGGATTGTGTCCGCCACAAAAAGGATATGTTGAAATCCTAACCACCCAGAAGCTGAGACTCTGTCAGTATTTGGAAATAGGATCACTGTTGAGGTAATTAGTTAAGATGAGGTCATGCTGGAGTAGGGTGGGCCCCTAATCCAGTCTGACTGGTGCCCTTATGACAAGATGACGTGAAGACAGAAACTCACGGAGAGAATGCCGTGTGAGTCCAAGGCACAGACCGGAGTTCCTCAGCCACAGGCCAAGGAATGCCAAAGATTGCCAGTAGCTGACCGGAAGTTCGGATGAGGCAAGGCAGGATTTCCCTGTGAGTTTCAGAGGGAGCGTGGCCCTGCTGACACCGGGACTATGGGCCTCTGGCCTCCAGAACGGTAAAAGAATAAATTTCTGTTTTAAGCCACTCAGATGCATTCTGCGCCAGGAAGCTAATACACCCCTCATGCCCCCAGGAATCAAGACATTTTCCGAGAGTTGCCTGTGTACCTTCAGTGAAGGGTCGCCCAAAAGCCATGGGTTTACGGGATGCTAACAGCTGCTTCACCGCTCGGCACGTGTCGAGCTCATCCTCACTGAAGTGAAATTAATCTCTAGAATGTTAATTTTACATCTTTCAGCCTCACAATAATTTGATCTGCACACCAAGATGCTATTCAGAATATCAAATATTAGTATGTAAGAAATTTCGTGGAAAATCATAGATACAACCCATAGGACTTTCTTGATATAACATTAAAGATGCAATTTTTAATGTTACTTATGCCCAGAATTCAGTTTAAAATTGAAGTAGGCGTCAAATGTACACCGGTGTGAACTTATGACAATGAAAATGGAGAAATGACATGAATTCCAGATGGGATTTCTTTTCCTTCCTGTCGTGGCAATAAGCAAGTAACAATGAATGGTGACGCAGGTGTGCTGACCAAAAGGTGTTGTGTTTTCGTGTGTGAGATCCCGAAGTCGTTTGTGATCATTTGAATATTGCTAGCAAGGTACAGAGCATCGGTGACAAGAGCGGAGATGGCTTGCTGGAGGGTGAGGTAGTCACCCGGGAGAGGGCCGCTGCAGTCTTATATTCGACAATTAATTTTGCATTAAAATAGCCACATTACAGTCCCCAGGAGATGCTGCTGCCGCACAGAATTCCCGTTTACGGGAACGTGGAGAGTGACCAGGACGTCAGTCCTCCGCTGCCCCCTTGCCTGTGTGTCTGTGCGTGCGTTGGGAGCTGCCCGGGTGAGGAGATCCATGCTTCCTTTGACACCTTTCCCTCAAGCATAGACGATTTACGTCAGAGCACGGGTGTTCAGCATCCTCTTTGCAATTGGTGTTATCAAAGCATTTATTAAAGACTGTAATCGGAAGCTGGTTCTATCAGGGGCCATAGTCAAAAAGTTATTTATTCCTAGGATCCACTCTATGGACACTTGTAATCTAAAAGGACCATGAGTCCATTTCAGGAGAACAGCCACTGCAAGGTGGGTGAAGTATTTATGCAGGTGAGATGCATTTTAAGGTTGGAAAAGCAGGTACGATTATACAATATAGTAGTACTTGGCTAGGGCTGCCAAGACAAAGTACCACAGACTGGGTGGCTTAAACAACAGAAATGTATGGTCTCACACATCTGGAGGTTAGAAGTCCAAGATCAAGGCGGCAGCAGGATCGCTTCCGTCTAAGGCCTCTCTCTGCGGCTGATAGACGGCCGTTTTGTCTCTGCATCTCTGCCCATCGTCTTCCCTTTGTGTGTGTCTCTATATTCGAATGTTCCCTTCTGAAAACGCCACCAGTCATTGGATTAGAGCCCACCCTAATGACCTCATTGTCACTTGATTACACTGTAAAGACCCTGTCTCCAGATACAGTCATATTCTCAGGTTCTGGGGTTTAGGAATTCAACATGTGAGATTTGGGGGGGGCAGTGCACAATTCAGCCCATGACAAATGTGCTTGTGGACTTTAGGGTTTAGAGAGTAAGAAAGGAAAGCCCTCAGTTCTTTAATCAGCGCAGGAGGTCTTTGTGATGGAGCTGAGCCTTGGTCAACACTGCATATGACATCAGCAGGCAGGGCGTAGAGATTTTAAAAAATACATCATGTTCCTTGTTTTCATCGGTGTCCACTGAGTCTAGAGAAAAGCTCGGCACATGGAACAATCCCTTTCCTAATTCTGAATGCCTCACTACTGGATCCAGGCTCTTTAGATAAGCTGAGCCCTCTGCCACTGGAGCCCGTGTGATGTCACAGGGCTGGCATGCGTGCATTGCCTGGTCTGAGGCCACAAGTCATCCTACCAGGCAGCATTGCTGATCTACATGAGCAGGCCATGTGCCTTAGCACTGAAGGCTCCTGATTGTTCTTGCCTTCTATTCCTTTCTCAGTCTGAATGCTCTTTTCCTTTTTTTTTTTTTTCTGAGACGGAGTCTTGTTGGGTTGCCCTGACTAGAGTGCAGTGGCGTCATCACAGCTCACTGCAACCTCCACTCCTGGGCTCAAGCGATCCTCCTGCCTCAGCCTCCCGAGTAGCTGGGACTATCGGTGAGCACCACCACGCCTAGCTAAGTTTTCTGTTTTTTGTAGAGATAGGTCTCCCCCTTGCTCAGGCTAGTCTCAAACTCCTGAGCTCAAGTGATCTGATCCTCCCGCCTCAGCCTCCCAGAGTGCTAGGATTACAGTTGTGAGCCACCACATCCGGCCTTTTTCCTTTCTTTTTTTAACAAAAGTGAAATTCACATCACATAAACTTAACCATTTTAAAGTGGACAATTCAGTGGCATTTAGGACATTCACAGTGTGTACAGCCACCACCTCTATCTAGTTTCAGAATTTTTCATCACCCCAGGAGGAAACCCCATTCCAGCAGTTACTCCCCTCTACCCAGCCCCTCGCAACCCCACCCAAATTCTGTCTCTGTGAATCTGCTTATTCCAGATATTTCATATGAATGGAATCACAGGATGTGTGACCTTGCGTCTGGCTTCTTTCGTTTTGCATAACGTTTTCAAGGTTCATCCACACTGTAGCCTGTGCGAGTCCTTCATTCCTTTCTATGACTGAATTGTATACCATCATACATTTGGGAAGTTCCCACCTTTCGGCTGTTGTGACCAGTGCTGCTATAAACACACACATATGTGTATCAATCTGATTATTGAATAATACTTGTCACCAGGCTAGTTCTGATTTTTCTAAATTGAAATAACAAAAATAGGCTGGGCACAGTGGCTCATGCCTGTAATCCCAGCACTTTAGGGGACCAAGGTAGGGGGATCACTTGAGGCCAGGAGTTCAAGACCAGCCTGTATAATAGTGAGACCTTATTCTCTACAAAAAATTTTAAAAATTAGCTGGGCATGGTGTCGTGTGCCTGTCATCGCAGCTACTCGGGAGGCTGAGGTGGGAGGATCACTTGAGCCCAGGAGTTGGAGTTTGCAGTGAGCTATGATGATGCCACTGCACTCTAGCCTGTGTGACAGAGTGAGACTGTCTAGGAAGGAAGGAAGGAAGGAAGGAAGGAGCAAAAACATTTCTTCAGTATTTTATTTTAAAATTGATTAAAGTTATATGTGCACATAGTTTTTAAAAACTAAGTAATAGTATAAAGGTTATAATAATAATAATAATAAAACCCTTGTCCTGTCCCTAGCTCACAATTCACTCCCCAGCGTTCTCTACAGCCATGGTTTTTATTTTGTTTTGTTTTGGTTTGGTTTGTTTTTTTTTTGTTTGTTCGTTTTGGTTTGAGACAGGGTCTCTATGGGTTGTCTGGGCTGGAGTGCAGTGGCATCATCATAGCTCACTGCAACCTCCAACTCCTGGGTTCAAGCGATTCTCCCGCCTCAGCGTCCCAAGCAGCTGGGACTACAGGCACCCGCCACCACGCCAGGCTGATTTTTCTTTTGTTTCTGTAGAGACAGGGTCTCACTGTATTGCTCAGATTGATCTTGAACTCTTGGCCTCAGGCAATCCTTCCCCCTCGGCCTTCCAAACTGCGAGGGTTACAGGCGTGAGCCCCCATGCCCGGCCTCAGCCCTGTTTCTTACCGCCTTCTTTCTCGGTACTGAGCATCCCCCGTCTGAAGCCAATGACTCTGGGACTCGGCGTCCAGCTCCCGTGGGAAGAGGTTGGATTTCTGGCTGTGCAGTGTCGAGAGGGGACGCGCAGGCCAGCCCCACATCCAGCTCAGCTTCCCTGGTGACTGCGACTCTGTCCACCGACATTTCACTCTGTGAAATCAAATATTTGTTGGCATTTCTTATACACTGCCGTCTCTTCACCCTTGTGTATTCGTCCGTTTTATTCCTCTCATGGCATTTATTCAGAGGGCTTGGCAAGGAGATAAACGCATGTGTTCCACCTTGTTTAACTGGAAATCTAGTAAATTCCTTTTTTTTTTTTTTAAACAATAGTTTGTCTTCCCTTTAACTTATTAAAAAGCAACATGTTTGCGGCAGAAAACATAAAGATAAACGAAAGGAGAAAAAGTTTCAACTACTCTCCAAGTTTGGATTTCCGACCAAGCCAAGGCTGAGATGATCTGGGTGCGAGTAATTTTGCAGGGACGTGATCTCAGAGAGCACAGCGAGGGAGTGCAGAAATGAGACAGGGACGGGAAAAGTAAAAGCTAACGAAGCTGCCTTTATGGCTATAAAAGTTATTGCTACAGGTTCCAGGGCCTCATTCTACTGGCACCCCTCGGAGACACTGGGAAGGACACACCCAGCAAAGGACACCTTCTGTCATCTGTAGGGGGTGCACTTGGAACATCAGCTCCCTGGCACTCTGGTCTGTGCTGTACACCAGTCAGAGATGCCCTTAGGCAGAGAGACTAGGAAACCCTTGGCCTGAAATGCAGGGGGTGATGTGAGAGTGGGCCAGGGCCAACAACATCTGCTCGAAAGACCTAGAATCCCAACACCCAGAGAAAACAGCTCAGCATCTTGCTGCATTTCTTTCTGGCTTCTTTCTATGATTATGTATACGTATGTTCTTTTACCACAATGGGATCGCACTGTGCACACTGCTTTTATTCACTTATGATGTTATATAAAATCTTCCAATGTTCTTACATGAACTCTTCAGTTATAATGATTAGGAGTTGAGTCAGAGGCACAATTGCCTCCTTTAAATACTGGCTCTACCACTGACTAGCAAGGGGTTGAACACCCTGATCAGCTTCGTCCACTATAAAATGGAAGTAATAATTGTCCTGTTGGGAGGCTGAAATGAATTTTTGCCTGTCAAGTTCTTAGAAATCTGCTTGGCATGTGTACGTACTCAATAAATGTCAGCTGTTATTCTACATCATTTTGATGGCCGTATAGTATTTCACTGTGTGAGTGTGCTATAGTTTATTTAATCATCTCTTCCTGTCGACTAGGATTCTAAATAATTTAGACAAAATAATCAACAGTTCACATCTTTAGAGCTAAATCTTTGGGCACATCAACTATTTCTTTAGAATACAATCTTGGAAATAGAATTACTGGCTTATAAAGTATAGACATTGTTAAAGACTTTACACCTGTATAATCTCCCCTCAGAAATGTGCCAATTTATACTCCAACCAGACCTTGAGAGTGTTGCATTCCCTAAACTCTGTTACCAACAGAGGGAATTTTTATTTGAGAAATTGTTTTTGGCCACTTGATGAGCCCATCTTTCATTTCAATATCGTTTGTTAAGAAGTTCATCCCAGCAGACATGCTGGCTCATGCCTGTAATCCCAGCACTTTGGGAGGCTGAGGTGGGAGGATAGGCTTCAGGACAGGAGTTCAAGACCAGCCTGAGCAATTGAATGGGACTTTGTTGCTATTAAAAAAGAACAAGAAGAAGAAGAAGAAGTTCATCATTTCCTTACTACATTTAAATGCTTTAATTTCAGGCTAAATTTTTATGTGCATATTTGGACCTGTTTCTGAAATTTTTATTGTGTCATAAATTTCTATATTTGTATGATAGCACCACCTCTTGAGATCCTCAAAATTCTAGTGGGATTTTTAAAAATTGTGTTAAATGTATAGTTTAATTTGGGGAAAAACTGATATTGTTATAATAGGAAGTATTCCCGTCCAGGAACAAGATATGCCTATCCATGTAACAACTTAAAAAAAACTATTTAGAGATAATGACATTCATTCCAGAAACACTTCTGCTTTGAGTAGCTCTGTTTGTTTTCAAAATCTAAAATTAGTTTTGCTTCTATGTTTCAAATTTAGTGCATTTTAGGGAGCAAATTTCTTCCCATTTTACTTTTTGTTGGACCAAATCTAAGGCATTCTACCATTTCTTCTCTCATTTTTATCAGTTCTTCTCTATTTCTATTATATCTTTCAACTGCTTATTTTCTCATCTGTACATCTTAAGAGAAGTTTAGTTTATTATTCTAAAAAATAGCCTTTCTCTTATTTTGGCTGCAAAATGTTGTCCAAAAATAAACAACAAATATTCACTCAATATGCATTTGATTTAACTCAATATGAATGAATACTCAGCAATTGCTGAGTATTTACAAGGTAAATATAGTAAATTATATTAATGTGCTATTTGATAATATAATGTGATGTTCTTTCACATATAGCATCCAAATCATTGAAAAATTATGACTGTCAGGGTCATTGCTTTTAGCCTAATAAGCAAGTTTTGGACATTGAGATCCTGCCCAGCAGGCTGGCTCTTGCTGATTTCTTTTAACCTTGTTCTGGAGGTAAATTGCACTTGATTGGCTCCACGGTCTGTTCTTTCCACCCCACAGACGCTGGGAAGATGTGCTCTTTCTGTAGGCCACCTGCACTCCACACTAGCGCCTTCAGCCCCTTTTTCCTGCCTGTCTCGGTACTTCCGACCTCCTCGGTCCCTCTGGACCTGACTGCCCACTCCTCTCTCCGCCAGGCTTCGTGCTACATTCCCGGGACATTTCCTGCAGCACCGCTGAAAACAGCAAAGCATTGGAAACAAGCTCATCCATAGGGAAATTTAAAGTAAAATCGTATCTATTCTGCAACTAACTAGCAGTGTGATCTTGAACAAATAAGTTACTTAACTTTCTTGAACCTCAATTTTCTTAATAAAATGGAAATAGGGGCCAGGCGTGGTGGTTCGCACCTGTCATCCCAGCATTTGGGAGGCCAAGGAGGGAGGATCACTTGAGGCCAGGAGTTGGAACCAACCTGGGCAATAACGAGACCCTATCTCTACAAAAAATACAACAATTAGCCACGCCTGGTGGCGTGTGTCTGTAGTCCCAGCTACTCGGGAGGCTGAGGCAGGACGATCGCTTGAGCCCAGGAGCTGGAGGTTGCTGTGAGCTATGATGACACCACTGCACTCTACCCGGGTTACAGAACAAGACCCTGTCTCAGAAAAAAACAAAACAAAACAAAACAAAAACCCCCATAGAGTGGACAACACAGAGAGTGAACCTAATGTAAACTACTGACTTCAGTTAATAATAATGTATCAATATGTGCTCACCAATTATAACAAATTATCATACTAATGCCAGATGTTAATAATAGGGGAAATGGGGATAAGTAAGGGAGTATGTGGAAACTTTTCTATGAATCCGAAACTGCTAAAAAATAGTCTATTACTTTAAAAAATAGTCTTTTTTTAAGTGTAAATAATGAGGTTTATGCTTCTCAACAAATCTGATTAGAAAGCCATGGGCAGAGCCCCAGTAATTACTTTTCTTTTCTTTTCTTTTTTTTCTTTTTTTTTTTTTTTTTTGCTCTGGGTCTTGAATCTCTAATGAAAGAACTCCAGTAATTTATCACAGCTCAACTGCTATTTCAGGACACAGGCATGCCCAGATACTTGAGAAAGGAAGAGTGGGGCATGCAAACAGCAGACAGATTTAGCTGGTTTCTTTGCATAAACAGAAACCCCATCCAAAAATCGAAAGTCACAGTTCTCTCTCAGTGTCTCAATATTCTCCCCCCGCCCCACCACCAACACGTTGCATTTTTGCTCAGGTCTGGACCTAACTCTATTGTCAGACTGTTTCTGGAGTCCGGTTCAGACCCACACAAGACCTTCAACTAGTTGTCCTGCTGGCCTAGTCTCCAGCCAGTCCTGGGCAGGGCAGGTGGCCTATTTCTAAACTTACGCTCTTTCTTGTATTCCGAGTGCCTGGAGTAAACCCAGGTAACTCCTGGCCCGATGCAGTATCCTCTTCCTCCAGCTTCTGTTGGGTTCCCATTTGTTCTCCTGGACCCCCAGGAGGCGTCCAGTTTCAGACTCAGTTCCCATGAGGATGTAAACACCAAGAGGGCAGGCTATGGTATTTTCACTGTTTGGGTCTCTGATGTATCTGCTGCGCCTGAAACAGCGCCTCGATCACAGAAGTGTAAATGACACTGGGTGGACAAATAAAAGGAAAAATATGTACACACAGTTTTCCCAACTGCCCTTTTTTGGGGGAGGCAAAAACTCTTCATAGAGCACAGTGGCTCATGTCTGTAATCGGAGCACTCTTGGAAGATGAGGAGGGAGGATCACTGGAGCTCAGGAGTTTGAGACCAGCCTGAGCAAGAGCAAGACCCCGTCTCTACCAAAAATAGAAAAATTAGCCGGGTGTCATGGCATGTGCCTGTAGTCCCAGCTACTCGGGAGGCTGAGAGACAGGAGGATCACTTGAGCCCAGGAGTTTGAGGTTGCTGTGAGCTAGGCTGACGCAAGACTCTGTCTCAAAAAAAAAAAAAACACAAACCAAAAAACCAAAACAAAACAAAAAAACTCTTTTTCTCTAAGATCATGTCCTTCCAAGTTTTTGATATTAAAATGGCTTTTCTCTAGTAATTGAGTGTTGCCTCTATGAGAGGGACATTTACTTTTCACTGTCATCCTTTGTACCTTTTGACATTACCTATTCAAAAATGAACAATATATATTAAAAATAAGATAAAAATAAAATAATTGCTTTTCTTTTATGACAGCAATTTTTTAATGTCTATAATTGGCAAAATAAAAATTAAAAATTTACAACCATATTAGTTTCCTAAATTTATTTAGTTTGCTTTTTTTTTTTTTTAACTAATAGCAAAAATCCCAAATCCCAAAGGACTGAATACAGTGCCTCGCACATACTTGGTACTCAAATATTTGATAAGTGAATGAACCACCTCTAGTTCACAAGGCTTGGGGTTAGTGTATGGACCTCACAACAATAAAAGTGTCCTTCATGATGCTGTTGAGGGCCCTTGTCACCTGTCACTGTACTCTAACAACAAAGTTCTAATTGCTTTCCCTGTAACTGGGCTCCTCCACCTCCTGTCCATTCTCACCGTTCCTCCAGCTGCTTGTCTACACGCACACTTGGGGTGCTCCGGGCAGGGCAGGGTGTGGGCTGTGGCACTGGGGAGACCTCCGGGGTATCCTGATGCCGATGGCGGTAGGTTGCAAGTGGGGTGTGTCTCCCTGTGCCAGAGTCACTCGGGGCTTGTTACAAACACAGGTTCCAAGGCCATGGAATCCGAGTAGGAGTGCAAGTCGCCTGGAGTCTGGTTATAAAGATGCCCAGAGAGCCCTTCCCAAGCTGCTGGCGCCCTCTCTCCTCCTGTGCCCTCTTCTCCTGTAGCTGTGAGCCAAGGAGTGCCAAGGACTCCTGGGACCACAGACGAACAAAGAGGCCAGGAAGGATTCTAGTCAGTGGCTCAGAGGGGACACGGCCCTGCCCAGACCTGCATTTCAGAGTTGCAGCCAGAACTGTGAGAGAATAATTATAACACGTTTTAAGCCACCAGTCTGTGGCATTTTGTTACAGCAGCCCTGGGAGACCAACGCAGATTTAAAATGTTAATACTTACCCACCAAATGACAATCCCCCCAGCACGGTTTTTCCTTTGTTGATTTTTATCTTGAAGGTGATGCTATAACTGGAATCACATGTATTGATCAAGCTCCATGAGGTGCTTATGACTTTTTTATACTCCCCCCAAATCCTTCCACTCCCTGGAAATGTGCTCAAATGGCGCACACAACGTACAAGGCGGTTCCCACTTCTTGAGCTGTGGTGGCTTCTGGCTGGTGTCAGATTGGGGTGTGCCCTCAGCTAGGCTCCTCACGCAGGGGTGTGCAAGAGTCCCCTGCAGACCTCATTAAGATATAGACTCTGAGCCCGAGGTGGAGTGCGGCCATGTGCACCCTCAGACCACACCTGCTGTGGCAAGGCCTTTGGTTCCCAAGCCAGCCTGGCGCCTTAGAAAACAGTGGGCTCAATTAGAAGCAGCAAGAGATGAATCTGGAGAAAGGAAAGAGGTTTCCCAAACATGGTGTGTACCAGGGGATGGAGCCCCACTGGCTCTGGGATACGTCTCCAACAACGACAAAGGGGAACCCATCTCACCAGAATTACTTATTTTTATTGCCAAGGTCTTAGGTCTTTTGGATTCCAATTTACTGATGAGGAACCGCTTAAGATGCTTTGCAAAAAATCCTAGAGATTTTGTGATCAGCCCCCAGTTTCCTGCTTGTCAGCTGCCTCTTATCTCTCGCTCGCTCGCTCTCTCTGGGATTTTAAAGCTCTTCCTAAATCCAGATGCCCTGAACACATAAAGATGCTTGAATTATAATAATATTTAAATTAAATAACAATTTTAAAGGAAGTCTAATTTTTTTTCACTTGTCAAATATCTAATTATTAAAGCAGAGAAATTTATTGTTGGGACACTTTAATCACCTTAGTAGGGGCGATGATGGGGTAGGATCAAATATAAGCTAATGTTGCTTTTTTATGTTAATATCTGACAACGTGTGGAGTGGATTTCAGCAGATTAAGAGTGGCCTTGACGAT
>RJWJ010031751.1:0-18938 GCA_004363605.1 Indri indri
GATATATGGAATAACTAACTGCAGGTGTGCATGTGAATACCTGGGATTGGTCCTCAGGTTCTCTGCCAGGTCTCATCCATATCCTTTGATGAGTCATGTTCTGGCACCTTCAGCCTTCTGTGTCAATCAGGAAAGACAGAAGCCAATATACCAGGAAGAGCTGGGCAAGACAAGGCATTTGGGGCATTTAGTACATTGAAAACTGCTGCCATATCATTTGAAACTTTAGAGAAAAAATGTTGTGAAATGACTATTTGTTCAAGATTAACATATCTATCATTTTGAGCATCTACTGATATATTAGGCACTTCATGTCATTACATTTAATCCTAACGATATTGTCATCTGCATTTTATTTATGAAGAAGCTGAGAGAATGTAGGTTGCTTAGGGGCACACAGCTGATAAATGACAGAGGCAGGATTCAAAGCTGAATCTGTCCAGCCCCAACACCTGAGGCTCAGTCCAACAGGCCTAGCACATCCCGACTCCTTCCCCCTCCAGCGGCGCCAAGGCAAAGTCCTTTCTCTGCCAATTTGATGCATTCGTTTGCGGTCAATTAAACTGGTGTTTAAATAGACTTTGTTAATGAGCGTTAATACTTCTGTTCTGGAACTATCTCTCACTTCAGGATGCCTGGGAACATTTCAAAGTTACAACTGAGCAGGAACAAATTATGTTTTCCTGAACAAATTTCTCACCTAATCATAAAACGATTGTGGATGTTTTGAGTGTATGTTGGTGTTTCCATCCTGGCTGTGAGCGGCAGTGCAGGAAAACATCAAAGTTTTGTGGGTAACAAAGAATCACCTCTGATCTTCACTTCAAAGACAACCAAAAAAAAAAAAAAAAAAAAAAAAAAAAAAAAAAAAAAAAAAAAAAAAAAGAAAGAAAGAAAGAAAGAAAAGAAAAAGCTTCCCAGCAACACATTTGAGATGAATGTCAATCAAGCTTTTTCCTCAGCTTGCCTATACAAGTATGTGCTTTATAATGGTCGACAAATGGACCTTCCCCCCAACCACTTAACCCGGATTCCTTAAGACTAATTTTAAAAGGGTTCTAATAAGGCCCTATCACAAAGAGGTGTGAATGCTGTTTCTAAGCCCAGTAATCTAAACACTTGACATTTTCTGTAACGCCTGCAGAACTTTCTTTCCTCTTCAGAGCCCATGTCTAACTATTCTTCTTGTCCCAGGAACACACTCAGTTTCACAAAGCCCTGTGGTCTGGGTCTAGGACTTGTTCAGGAGTCTCAATGTCACCTTCATAAATAGATGCTCTTCTAGAACATGGCACCCTGAGGATGGCAGCCTTGCTCCTGGAACCCTTCCCAGCCCGGTCTGATGCGTCATTTCTGTCTCCCACAGTGCCCACTGCTACCTCGGCCTCATCATTCACTGGACGAGCGTCATCTATGAGCTCTTGGAGAGTCAGGACCACGTTCTGATCATCTCTGGATCCCAGGCATGTAGCCAAGTGCTCAGCACACAGTCAGTGTTCGCCAAGCACCTGCTGTCAGGTTAAGCGCACGAATGGACGTGCAGCCCACCCTGCACTCATGTGGCTGAAAGTGAGAGTCTGGGGAAGGAGAGAGAGAACCCCAGGGGGCAGGGGAACTGGGGCAAGGATGGGCAGTCGGAATGTGCGACATGAAAAGCTCCAAGAAGTCAGGGGAAGTGTATTTAGTGGAAAGGGGCTTCGTGGGCACAGGCTAAAGGTGAAGTGAATGACAATATGATCGCTGTTGTAGGACACGGGCTAGAGCTTTGGACCCCAGAGAGTGGATATCATTTTCTTTGTAATCAATGTCCAGAATGGACTCTAACCCTTCTAACTATTCCCATCTAGAAGTGTTGATTGGGAATGGATATTGATGCAGTATGCGTGTGTGTGTGTGTGTGTGCGTGTGTGAGGTCCAGGCTACTGTGGTAGCGCCCTCTTCTGTGTGATATATACTTAAAAGCTTCCTCAGGTCTGTACAGCCAGGACCTCCATGATGGGTCTCTCCCAAAATGAGCTTGGTAAGACCTCCAGCCTGAATCAGATCACCCGTAAGTAACCTCCTAGGCTACTGGAATCTGACTGAGGCCATTATGAAATACTTTAAAATGGCTTTTAAATAATTTCAATTCAACCCTGAATTTAATAATTCATTCAGTCAATAAATATTTGTTGAGTTCGATCTAGCATTAGGTACTACGCTAGATCTAAGGATATGCCCTCACACAGTTAACAGTCTTAATAAAAATAACAGTAGGACCAGTGTGAAAACACGACACTTTTCCCATTTACTCTGCACATCTACAGCTACTGCTGTCAGGAGTATAGAAGAATGTGATCGGGGCAATGACCAATTATCACCAATTTCACCGCAACACCAGCATGTATGAAGAGGGTGATTTCTCCTCTGAGTTACTGAAAGCTGATAGTTGATTGGGGTGAATTTTATGAATAGAGATTGTCTTCATTCTTTATGTAAAATTCATCCCAGGGTCCAAATTATGAACGTTATAACAGCATGCTCATTCCTGTAATCCCTACATTTTGACAGGTTGAGGTGGGAGGATTGCTTAAGGCCAGGAGTTTGAGAGAAGCCTGGGCAATATAGTGAGATCCCATATCTAAAAAAAAAAAAACAAAAACAAAACTTCTTTTAACTAGCCAGGTGTGGTGGTGCACACCTCTAGTCTCTGCCACTTGGGAGGCTAAGGCAGGAGATGGCTGGAGCCCAAGAGTTTGAAGTTGCACTGAGCTTTGATTGTGCCACTGCACTCCAGACTGGGTGCCACAGCAAGATCCTGTCTCTAAAAAAAAAGTAATAAATCAATAACGGCATGGCCAGAATCACCAAGCAAGCACATTGGATGGACTCAGTTGCAGAAAACCTACACTAGCTCTTGTGGGTCAGCAGATCTCAGAGGCAGGAAAAGGCTGCCACTAACTGCTCAGTTCCTTTTTCAAACTCACCAATCAAAGAAAATGCTCCTCCTTCCCTGCGAAAGAGTGAGGAAGGGAGCAGAGGCAAGCCAGGCATGTTATTCTACTGGAAGTTTCTCCACTTGGGATCTATAGGAGTGGGGAGTTAAGCACTTCCCACTAACCAGCTCAGTATTTTGAAGTACTATAGTTGATCTCATTCCCTGTGATTCTGACCTGGGCTCTGTCTTTCAAAAATAAGTCAAATCACAACGTGTGCCTCACCCGATTGCTGAAATAAGGACTGAGCTCTCCCACAGTGATGTGGACCAGTCACAGTCCCCTAGGATGGTAAAGAGTATCTTCTGACTAGTTGGAGCCCTGTGTAATCATGGAGGGTGAGAGTATTTCCGACTTCATGTACCACCAATCCCAGGTCCTCAGCATCAGTACTGGGATTGATGGAAGGATCTCAGAGAGATCAAGGGTCATTCTAAAGTGCATTACCCCTCATGGTGGTACACGCCTGTAGTCCCAGCTACTCAGGAGGCTGAGGCAGGAGGATCGCTGGAACCCAGGAGTTGTAGGCTGTAGTGCACTATGATCATGAATATGCATAGCCACTGCACTCCAGCCTGGCAACGTGGCAATACCCTGTCTCTAAAAGAGATAAAATGGAAAATAAAGTGCATCACTATGAACTTCTCAACTGGCTTGCCATGGTAACTCCCATGAATACACCAATTTACTTTTGACATTATTTGTCCAGCAAGCCAGCCTCATTCAACATAAGCTTATTTAAAATGTATGTCAGGCTGGGCACAGTGGCTCACACCTGTAATCCTAGCACTCTGAGAGGTTGAGGTGGGAGGATCACTTGAGTTCAAGAGTTCGAGACCAGCCTGAGCAAGAGGGAGACCCCATCTCTACAAAGAAAAGAAAAGAAAAATTAGCCAGCCATGGTGGTGCCTCCCTGTAGTCCCAGCTACTTGGGAGGCTGAGGCAGGAGGATAGCTTGAGTCCACGAGTTTGAGGTTGTGGTTAGCTACAATGATGCCACTGTACCTTACCCAGGGCAACAAAGCAAGACACTGTCTCAAAAAAATAAAAGAAAGAAAGAAAAAATGTATTTCAGATACTCTTACTAATATTACCGAAAATAAAGAGTGTATTTTCAAAAAAAAAAAAAAAACCAAATAGACTTCCATTTATAACACAACCGTTTCACTTCCTTCTTACTGTTTTGATTAGTACTTGAAAGATTTATCTTATTCTCCTTTTGTTTAAATTTGGAAACTGGAATTTTAAAGAGGAGCTGATAAACTACAGATTTTAAAGTTTTAGCCTCACATTAACTCATCAGAAAAAAGGACCATATTTTCTCATGAAAATACGGCCATAAAATGCATTTGCAGTTACGAAATAGGTCAAAGTCATTTGCGGTGTTCATTAATCCTGCTACTTCCGTGAAAAAGGCTAAAAGCATTGCCTACATTTTGCAGATGGCAAAACAGTAACACGTTCCATCTTGCTGTGGGGATAATAGCAAAGCCTGTGGTAGAGCCAGAAATAGAACCTCCAGGGATTTGTGTTCTTTTTTTGATGTAGGACAGAATTCAGTTCAAGCAGTTTCAATAAAATCATGCTACAGAAGGAGCAGGTCTATCTCCTCACTCCATTTTCTTTAATAGAATTAAATAGTTCATTTCAGCTCTACTTTCAATTGGCTACCTTATGCTAATTAGTCTAGCCGACCGACCAAATATAATTTATGCAGTAATCTCATAAAATACATTGGATGCTAAGCATAATGGGTAATGCATAATCATTTAAAGGAAATTTTTTAAAAGAAAAAGCAATGTTTAAAATCCAGTATAATCAAATGCTGTAAGAGAGGGAGCTCTATTATTTGGATTCAGGTCAACATGCAACTTTGAATATAACTGCCTTAATATGATTCTGGATTTTACAGCATTCTAAATCAAGTCCCACAAACACTTTTAGGGAAAAGCACCTTCAGAGTTACAGAAATTGAGAATTCCATGCTGCCATCCTGTGTCCACCATCTCGCCATTGCAGCTATAATTCCGATTTCCTAAATGTGTGTGTTTGTGCACACAAGTGAGCGAGTGTTAGGGTGGAGCTTGAGTCACTAGCTGCTACACTGATTAGATGTGCTTAGAATTCCTAGTATGTTCACCAGCCATCTATACTATTAGACTGGGAGTAGACTAGTTCTCACAAAATAGTAGCAATATGTGATACCTCCAGTGCAAAATAAGGAATTTAATCATGCCTACTGGGTAGAGTAGTTGGAAGGATTAAACGAGATTAATCTATACGGTGCAGTTAAAGGAGTGCAGAGGATATAATAAGTGTGCGATAACGGTTAACTAGTATTATCTGTAGACATGCCGGCCTGAACACATGCTGGTCTTGCAAACATCAACTTTGAATTGACATGCATTTGTACAGCATGTTATTAAGAGCATCATCTATGGGCATTTTTAACATGATCTACAAGGTCCAGCAGGGTCTGGCAGCCACCAGCATCTCCAGCCACATCTTCCCTGCAGCCCAGATTATATCATGCTTATCCTGCATGTCTCTCCATGCCCACCCTTGGCTTTTGTGCAGAAGTCATAGCAGCCTTCCTACATTTCCATGGATACACTGAGCTCCTTCCTAGAGCGCGTACTCTGTACAGGCTCTTTCCTCTACCTGGAACTGTACCCCAAGCTCCACTCCTTGGCTTTATGAACCCATCTCCAGTTTTCTGTTTAATCATCCCTTCCTCAACTTCACAGTTGGGTCCTTGACACCTCCATTTTATGAGCTCCTGGTAAGTGGTAATTTTACATTTTTAAATGATTCTTGTATTAATGTCTGTTTTATCCACTACACTAAAAGTTACACAAGAGCAAGGCCCATGTTTTTGGTTTTATTTTTCTCACAATCTATTTGCCCCCAGGTCTACCACAGTGTTTGACATGTGGTAGGTTCTCAACACATATTTTTTCTATAAACGAATAAACACATCCCAACATGAGGCTATTGCTCCAAGGATCGAGCATTTCTCCCTTTCACTTTATTTTACAATCATTGTTCCCCTCGTCCCTGGCCTTACTCAACTATACAGTGAAAAATATACACATTTTACTAGATAAAAATAGCTTGTGCATTTAATTGGCAGGGAAAAGGAGAGGAAGAAAAGAGAATTCAATGAAGTAAGCATAGTTATAAATGGGGTGGTGACCACAGTGTTATGAATGCAAAACAGTGTCTAAAGACATGTGCATACAGGATTTTTGTAAGAGTATTGCTTGCGTAGTTGAGAACAGTGTTATTTCAGTAGATGGATGTGATCACCACACTGTAATGTATGTAAAACACCATGTAAAGAAACACTAATAAAAGATGTTTCCGGCTGGTCATGGTGGCCCACACCTGTAGTCCCAGCTACTCAGGAGGCTGAGGTGGAAGGATCAATTGAACCCAGGAGTTAGAGACTCCAGTGAGCTATGATGACACCACTGCACTCCAGCCTGGGTGACAGAGTGAGAGCCGAAGGAAGGAAGGAAGCCATGCTGCTGGTAGTAGTGGGGACCCTCCAGCTGGTGGAGCAGTGGGAAGGATAAAGCAAGCTGCAGGCCCATTCACAGGCTGGGAGAGAGGGGACTGGGGAGCTGAATGGTTTGAAGATCGCTACCCCACGCACAACAGTCTTCCTGAGGCCACTGGGACTGTGGACCCTGTGTCCTGCACCCCAGGGCGATGGCCCTGATCCATCTAGGTCTCTTTTTCCGCATTATCAAATATGGACCAAAATAGGGCACTACTCAGGTGTGCAGGAGCCGACCAGACGTCGCTCTTGGTAAAGAGCCTTTCATCCTAGTCATTTCTGCAGTGAAACATATTTTCCAAAGCAGCACAGTTAACACCAGTCATGATGAGTTTTTTCTTTGTTTCTTAATATCAGAGGGGTCATTTGTTCACAGAGATTATTTACTACTTTTAGTTTTTAGATTTGTAATAAATGCTTATTTTTTTCTCTTTAGCACTTAACACCCTAAGACATATTTTACATTTCATCTTGATTTTTGGTTCTCCACTAATAATGTCAGTCTACGGAAGGCCTTTATTTCGTCCATTTAAGGCTTAGAAGGTTGCATGGCATATATAGCAGGCACTTAATGGACCAATGCTGAATACTAAGTGAATAAAAAGGTGGCAAACGACTCCTAGCTCAGGATTCTAGGAGGATGTGCGACCCAAAGCCGTGGCCATGGCGCTGAGGTGAGGACAGGGTAACCGCGAAGGCCTCCCCAGGAGAGGACCCGAGGGAGGCACGCCGGCCTGGGAGAACCAGATCAGTGAGGGCCACGGCCTGGCGGGGCAGAAGAAAAGTCCGCTTCTCCGCCCATGCCCCCCAATTTTCCCAGAAAGATGCTCCTCGCTGGGTCGGCTCGTCCTCCAGCCACAGCAAAAGCCAAAGGGTCCACGCAGGCCGAAGACTTCCGGCAACCAATATCCGGTCCCGTCCGGGGATTGGCTGTCCTTCTCCCCGCTCCGCCCCCATTCAGAATCTTCGCGGTGATTGGCTGACCGCCCCGGGGTCCGCCGCCTCGCCCCGCCCCGGAAGCCCCCTCTAGTGCCACCTTCCTGGTGGCGGCGCAGCGGTGGCGTTGCCGGCCTTTTTGTCCCGCGTGGTTGATTGGTGAGTGTGTCTTTGGGCTTTGGGCTCCGGCGAAGAGGGTTCCTTGGCAGCCTGCGGGCCCCGCGTCTCCTAGAGCTTTGCCCGTTCGGAGCCCCGCTGCTCCGCGGCGGCCCGGGGGGCGGGCGGCGGTACCAGTCCTGGGCGGCGCCCAGCAGCCCGCAGGTTCCCCAGGGCGCATCCGCCGCCACTCTGTAGCGGGTTTCGGGCCGGACCCCGCCTGCTCGCCTCAATCCTCAGAGCAAGTGAAACATAAAAATGTAAACATAAAATGAGCTCTAGGAAGAATCTGGCAGTGCCTTTTTTTGACAATTCTACCAGGTATTTTGCAACCTGTTTTGCTTTTATAGCCTAACATAGGCACATGGGAAATGGAGATGGGCAGATGCCAACGTAACTAATGTAAAAGGTCACAGTGGACCCTGGACTCCAACCTGGTGGGTCACAGGTTCCAATCTGACCTTGAACCCTGATCTCTTTATTTTATGTGGCAATAGGTATACAAAAGGTTCCCACTTAAATAGTCAGGGTAATGTGTATGTACTTGGATATCCAGTACCTTCCCTCACCAGATATCCCACCTTCAACGCTAGCCAAATTACAAACCTGGCATCCTTCGTACATGAAGTAACAGTACATAGATGCACCCAACGACACATCATGGACAATCCACTCGTGTATCGCAACACCAAGGTAAATTCGACAATAAGGATCCCTTTTCCAAGCGTGGGAACTTATGATCTAGAAAAAGCAAGTCTAAGCATTTCCAAAGTAATGGAACAAGGGTTCAGTGCCACTATGCAGACCTTGGAAACATGCCAATCAAAAGTTAGCAATTTAGCCTCTGTACCCTAAAATCATCATGTCCCATATATGTTGACCACCCGACAAGGAAGAGCTTATACAAATGCTGGCAAATAAAATAATGTTTAGTCTACAGCATATAAACAAACAGGTCATTCCACATCAAATAAATGAGGCACAATCGTTTAATTGACCTATTTCCAGGAGTGGGAGACTGGTTCAACAGAACATGGGGCTATAAGTTCATATTTGTTCTTTTCTGCTTATTCACCCTTGTTCTAAGCTGTGTTCTTGCCTTTCACAGATCTCTTAACTCCCAGCTGCTAATCCGAGTCTTCTTTCCCTAGAATTCAAGACAGCTCCTTGTCAATGAAACTTCGTTACATTTCAGATGGAGCAGTGATTGGACTAACAGCCCATCAGAATGGCACAAAGACTACTTCAGTCTGAGAACATCTGAATAAACACCAGCTGCAGAAAAAAAACCTTAGCTAAACTTCCTTTTGATGAGTAAAGCAGGCCTTTCTGAGAATTCAGCTGCCATAAACCCCTCTCTGGGGGAACCTCTTGTAAGGGAGGAGACTAATTTAGCATTGGGAACTCCAAAGGTATTGAATTGCATAAATAAGCCATATCAGAACCTTTCATACTTTTTCTGAAGTCTTAAAACACACACATACACACACACACACCCATTAAGCTGATATATAAACCCTTACCCCTACCTGTTCAGAGAGCTACTCTTTATATAATGCTCTTGTGTGCATGTATAACAAACTTTTTTTCCCTGTTAATCTGTTAATTCATCTGCAGGCCCCCGAGCACTGGAACCTAAGTTGGTAGAGGAAAAGTTTTCCTCTACCACAACACTTCTAGACTTTTCTGGATAGACCAGTGAGAGTGTTCAAATATGTAAGGGAATTTGGAAACCTTGATTTTTGTTTGAAGGTGGAAGAACCCAATGTATGCATATACACAAGACTGTCTCCTTCTAAATTCGTCTCAAAAAGTAAACTTTGGATAGTCATCCTGTGTATTTAAGAACTGACCGAAAGCTTTATTTCCTTTAGGGAGAAAGCTACAAACCACATAAGTTGAGATGATCTGTGCTTTCCTGACTTCTTGTGGGCATTTTTATCTACGGTCTAATGGGATGTTTGTCTGGTGTGAGTTTTAGCCATCTTACTGCATGGACAGCAGATGGAAGTAGCCCTGTAGGGACAGTGTAGAGGTAGCATCTATTGTACTGAGCACTTTGCCCAGTCCCGTGGTAAGTTACTTATATGTGTCTTTCTGGTTAACCCTCACACACAGTGTTCTTCACATTTTACAGATGAATAAACTCAAAGGGTAGATAACTTGCTAAAGATTATACCATTTCTGAAAAAGAGCAAGATGCAGAAGAGAGTATCTAGTATGTTATCTTTCATAAAACAAGGGTAAATAAATTATGTGTACATATATGTATTTACAAAGGAAATAGGAAGCTAATGAAAATGACTACATATCGGGGGGATTGGCAGGGAGATGTCCACCTCCTTTTTAAAAGTTGAATATAAACAAACTTCTGAGAATTATTAGCATAAATAAAGAGGGCAGGAGGAATTTTCTGAAGGCAATGAATAGGTTTGACATGGATTTTGCTGATGGTTTTATCATCCCAAACCCCTCAAGTTGTGTACACTGAATATGTACAGCTTTTAGCATGTCAGTCATACTTCAATAATGTGGCTTTAAAAGAAAAATCCTCTCAGTGGATAAACAACCTGTGGTCTATTCATCCAGTGGAATACTACTGAGAAATAAAAAGGAATGAGTTACTGGCACATGCAGCATGGATGAATCTCAAACAGTAAGCTGGGTGACAGAAGCTTTGCAAAAAAGCACATACTGTATGATGCCAGTTATATGAAATCCTGAAATAGGCAAACTTGTCTACATTGGGGAATAAACCAGAATACTGGTTGCCCCTGGGAAAGTGGAAATGGGAGGGAGCATGTAGGACTCTCCAGGGCGATAGTGTGTTCTATATTTGATAGAACTTCGGTTTACACAAGTGAATGCACTTGTCAAAACTCAGCAGATATGCACTTAAGATTTGTGCATTTCATGTAAACTTTACATCAAAAGAAACTTTAAATATTAAATTCCAGCTAATGATATACATGCTGAAATATTTAGAGGGCTAAATATGTATTGCTCTCTGCAATTTACTGTGGAATATAATGATGTTAAGATGGATAAAGAGAATAGAAATATCCTAAACTGAGCTTTATATAATGTTAATGGTAGAATCTATGTGGTAGGCTAGGAATGTTTAGTGTAAAATTCTTTAAACTTTGCTAAATATTTCATTTTTTATAATCAAATGTTAGGAGAATTCAAATAAAAAAGACACTCAGAAAAATGGGCAAAAATTTTAACAGACACTTCATAAAGTTATTTGTTAATAGCCAATAAACAGATGAAAAGGTGCCCAACTTCACGGATCATCAGGGAGATGCAAATTAAAAAACACATGAGACACAATTATTGCCCACCAAAATGGCTAAAATGAAAAAAGATGGAAAATACCAAGTTTTCATGAAAATGTAGAACAGCTGGAACCCTCATACGTTGCTGATAAGAATGTAAGTTGGCCCAAACACTTTAGAAAACTGAAACTATCTACTGAATTTGAACATAGTATAACCTATGTTCCATGATCCAAGAATTCCATTTGTAGGTATGTACTGAACAGAAATGTATTTTTCATTCATGACGATCATCAAAAGACATATAATGTTCATAGCTGCAATATTTTTAATAGCTCCAAAATATAGACTACTCCAATGCCTATCAACAATTGGCTGAATAAATAAATTGTGGTATATTTACACAATGGAATGCAATACAGCATTCTCCTGAACAAACTATATAACTATACTCAAAATATGGATGAACCTATGAACACAATAGTGAGTTAAAGAAACCAGACACAAAAGAGTATATGCTCAAATGGTTCCACTTATATAATGTACGAACACAAGGATACCACTCTATGCTCGGAATAGTGGTTACCCCGGGGCGGAAGGGAGTAGTTAGTGACAGGAAGGAAACACGTCTAGAGTGTGGGTCATGTTCTGTGTCTTGAGCTTGTTGCATGTGTGTGATTCGTCTGTGAGATTTCAGCAGACTGTGCATTCATGATTTGTGTACTTACCTGTAAGCATGTTACATTTCAATAAAAAGCAGTCTCTGCCACAACCTAAAGGCAACAAGGGGCCACACAGAAGGATGTGACATTTGAGAGACTTGAGAAGGATTTGAGAGACGTGATCAGCTTTGCATTAGGAAGATTAATCCTTGGCTTTGCAGAGGATAGCCAGGAGAGGAGTTAGGAGCTGTTTGTAGAAGTAATCCAGGCAAGTAATTATGAAGGCCTGAATTAAGTACGGGCAATAGGAACGAGAAGGGCAGAGGACAGTTAATACCTGGAAAGCAAACGTGACAGGACGCGGGCAGATCACTAAGTGCTGTCTCCCTTTCCTGCCTTGAAAA
Source organism: Indri indri (assembly GCA_004363605.1). Classification (NCBI taxonomy): domain Eukaryota; kingdom Metazoa; phylum Chordata; class Mammalia; order Primates; family Indriidae; genus Indri; species Indri indri. The sequence continues at coordinate 11,974 of RJWJ010031751.1, forward strand.
ATGGGGATGATAACTACTTCACTGAGGTTACTTTGATGATTTAATGAGTTAAGGCGCAGGGAGGGGAGTTTAATGATTGTTCAAAAAAAAAAAGTCATCGTATACTATACAGAGCTGGATATAAAGTGTTGAGATTAGAAAGCTCTAAGGGAAATATCTTGATAGGCAAGGCCCGTGCGACCCTGCCTTCTCCCGGCCTTGGACTGGGCCAGGGTGGGACACAGGGTAGAGGGCCGAGATTAGGAACGAGACAGGACACGTCAGAACCAACATGCAGTTCCAACGCGAGGACCCAAAGGTAAGCGTTGGCGTTTCCTCACCCTCTGGGCTGAGGAGACCCGCTCACGGGGGCGGGGACTCAGGCCGAGGGGTGGAGTTGGGGCCGGAAAGGGGGCCAATGGAACGCGAGATTTCCCTTGCTTGACCAATTGCATGCGCCCCAGACCGCCCCCATCCAGTGATTGGCAGACGCGTCTTCCGTGTTCTCGTGACCACGGCGGGGGGGGTGGGGGCGTGTCGGGACTCTCGCGAGGGTGCAGGTGTTGGACCTGCCCTTGGCCGCTCGGGCCTGCTCTCTCTCGCTTGCCTCGGGCACCCCGAGTCCTTCGTCTGCTCCGGGCCGGTGAGCCGAGGGACGTCGAGGGGGAGGTGGGCGCGGACAGGAAGTCTGAGGACCGGCGGTGCGGGGCCGGAGGTCAGGCTTGGCACGGGCGTTAAGTTAGTTCTCCCAGTGGCTGGAGCTCAGGCTTTACCTGGCGTCCGCCTGCCTTGTGCACCTGCCTTCTCCGCAGAGGCCAGAGAGGCTCCCCGTGGTAGTAAAGTGCGACCTGGTTAGGCCCCTGACGCTCACTCCATCAGTGTTGAAGAGTTTGCAATCTTGAAGGGAACGGTTGCATTAAAATAGTGGGTGAGCTTGTGGTCCAATCCTTAACACACTTTTTAGGGGGTGCAGTACAGTGAGTTCCCATGTTAATGGGGATTTAACTGCCTTAGTTAAATGGTGAGTTGCTGTTGTTCCCAGCCAGTTTCAAGCTCGTGATTTTTCTGCTAACTTAAGGATAGTTCAAGTGGGATAAGGTCACGTTTACATTTCGAGGTGCCTTTCTAATGCAGACACTTAAAGCAGCCCTGTCAACCTCCCATAAAGGTAACGTAGATTCCTCCAGTAAAGGAACATGTCAAAATGTTTCGAATTCTTGTATTTGGCAAACTACACAAAATTATCTTAAAGTACCTTAATATCATAAGTCTTGAGCCTGGGTCTGTATCTTCACTGAAAGAAAAGCATTGGAAAATAAAAAGGAAAACTTGTGCAATTGGGAAGAGAATACCTAACACTGTAGACACCTGAATCTTCATGTACAATTGTGACTGTTCATAAAAAAAAAAATAAAATAACAAGTGTTTGTGAGGATATGGGGAAATTGGAACCCTTGTGCATTTCTGGTGGAATGTAAAATGATGTAGCCATTCTGGAAAACAGTATAGTGGTTCCTCAAAAAATTAAAAATAGGATGACCAGATTCAGCAATTTCCCTTCTCAGTATCCAAAAGAATTGAAAGCAAGGACTTAAACAGCTTACTTGTACACCAATGTTCACAACAACAATATTCACAATAGCCAAAAAAAGGAAACGACCCAAATGTCCATCAATAGATGGTTGGATAAACAAAATGTGGTATATACTTACAATGGAATATTATTCAGCCTCAAAAAGGAATGAAATTCTGATACCTGCTACAACATGGATGAACCTCAAAAACACTATGCCAAGTGAAATAAGCCAGATACGAGGAGAAACACTGTATGATTCCACCTATATGAGGTACTTAGTAGTCAAATTCACAGAGACAGAAAGCAGAATAGAGGTTACCAGGGCCTAGGGAGAGGGGACAATGGGGAGTTACTGTTTAATGGGTATAGAATTTTGAGGGAATGATGGAAAAGTTCTGGAAATGGATAGTGATGGTTACACAACGTTGTGAATGTACTTAATGCCACTAAACTGTACACTTAACATGGTTAAAAAATAAATTTTATGTTACCTACATTTTTCGCCACAATAAAAAACACCCATCAATAGATAAAATCTAAAGTCACATCCAAGTATTGAAAAAGCTTGTTTTAATTTTAATTCCAGCATCTGCATTGTACAATCACAATTTGTGAAAACCTTTTCAAACTTGGATGAGAAATAAATGAAACATGTGTTCAAAGCTTTCAAGGTGGTGTTTTTCAATGTGTGTTTGTTTTAAGCTGATACGCTAGGTAGTATCTGCAGGATGAATTTGGGGAGCAATACTTACGTATTCCTAGGAACCCAACCACATATATTGTATTAGACAAGCTGGAGACAACAGCATCCATTCTCTTGTTACGTATTTGGACATAGACTATTTTGGTATCTTGCATTTGAGTCTCCCTATCAATCAACATCAACAGAAAAACCATAATTCCAAACTAGCTCATTCTAAATATACAGCCAAGACAAGCGACAATTTACATGTTATTAGAATGTATTTTTTTAAAAAAATCTTAGGTTCTTTTTAGGGGATAGTGCTGCTTGCATATAATTAAAGTATTTCAAGTATCATTTTCCTATTCATTTGACAAGTGAGAAAATGCTGATTTATTTTCTACCCTTTGTAGGTGGGAAAATAGAAGGCATTCAAGCTGAGATGGTATGGTGCTGAAACTTTCCTCAAAGGTTCTTCTCCAAAGATCATTTGTATTCTTCTGTAGAAATTTTTACTAATCTTTCATTGTGTGGCTTGTGAAATTAGAGGAGTCACTATTGCTGGAATAGAGTATAACATATTTCAGCTGACCACAACAGTGCTTTCAAGGTTGCCGGCTAGCTTTATTCATAGATGTAAATAGAGTTACTCTTTTTTTCCACCATAAAAATGAGGGACCATTATTTAAAGCAAAGAATTCATATTAAATATTGTGTAAAGTTAAATAAATCTGCAGGTGAGACACTTGAAATGTTAAAAGTAGTTTCTGATGACGAAGTAATGAGAAGAGCAAGAGATGTTGACAGGCACAAAAGGTTTGAAGGTCAGGATGCTCTCCATCAGGATGATATCCATTGTGATGCACAAAGTGGTCCTCCAGTTACCCACAGAACCCATGAAAACATTGAGAGGGCCAGAAATTTGGTTTGCTCAAATAGCCAATTATCTATGAGAAAAATGGCAAAAAAGTTAAATTTGGACTAAGAAGCATACTCATTCTGAAAGAAATCTTGCCCATGAGGAAAGTTGCTGGGAAGATTATATCTCATGCTGTTGTGGTTGACTATCCTTCAGGGGCCAAACAAAAAGAGAGCTACACAGGAACCTGCAACTTGGACGTATATTTAGGGCACAATTCTGTTTTGTTTCATGGGTCTTGGAGAAATTTCAGGCTGCAGCAAGCTGAGTGTCTTCAACCATTTTTCATCGGCTTCGTTGGGATATGATTTAAGCAGCATGGAACCTGTAGAGCTGGGTGTGACAAAGCAGAGGGCATGGAGCTAGAAGGTTATTAGGAGGAGCAAAATGTTACCTCAGAGTGAAGAACGAAATGTGGGAGCATTTTGACCTTACTGCTACGAAGTGAGGTCATTTGAATAGTCAGGTTACCTGCAGGATGGGTAATTAAATCTTCAGCAGGGAGCTAGAGATTGTTATTTTGTATGGAGACATCTCAAAAGGAATAAGATTGGCCATGTTTAGGCAGAAATAGTTAGATTCGTAATAATGAAACTCCTCTTGGGAGTGGGAGATAGAGCTCAGATGTTGGAAACAAGTATTCAGTTCTGTCAGTAAGAAATAGAAGAGGCAATGAGGAATGGTGGGCAGGAATTTAAGTAAAAATATACTCTTTCCTCTCATGCCTCCCACCCCGCCAAAAATCAGAACCTGATTTTGGTCAGAATTTTACTTTATATCCTTTATATAATCTAAATTTCAATTTGAAATGGAGTTTTATATATAAACTGTTCAGGTCTGGGGTTTGGTATGAAGGGTAGACAAATGGGTTCAGTTTGATCTAACTTCCTTAGCCATGAGAATGCGTTTCTATAGGTTCAAAAGTTTTAAAAGGCATTAGTGCAGTTAACATATAAACAACATATACAATCTTTTCATCAACAGGGGATTGAGTTTTTGATTTTGCTTTTTTTTGTTTTTATTTGAGACTCCATCGCCCCAGGTAGAGTGCAGTGGCGTCATCATAGCTCACTGCAACCTCAAACTCCTGGTTTCAAGCAATCCTCCTGCCTCAGCCTCCTGAATAGCTGGGACTAAAGGCACTGGCCACCACCATCCTGGCCAATTTTTTCTATTTTTGGTAGAGACAGAGGGGCGGGAGGGGGGTGGTCAACTCTTGCTCTGCCTGGTCTTGAACTCCTGAGCTCAAGTGATCCTCCTGCCTTGGCCTCCCAGAGTGCTAGGATTACAGGCGTGAGCAACCCACCCAGCCAAGGATTGAGTTTCGATCTTTACATTTTCCATGTGTATTACTTAGTATGGCTAGTTATATCCTAGGCTTCAGCTTTAATAGTATCATTCACTAAGGTGAAGGCATTACTTGAATATTCATGAGGCCACAAATAGCCTGAAGTACATCATGGTCTAGTCAATTGGTGGTTTTGCTTAAACACTTTAATAAAAAAGCATTAGTAATTCACGTCAGTGTCTGTAGATAAGGTATTTTCATACAGAATAGGTGAAAATGGTTTCACATAAAAGAAATTTTGATAAACCTAGAAAATAATGCAAAGAAAAGGACTTCAGATATTTTTGTCCATTAACATGTTTGTTTAAGGAGCTAGTTGAACCATGTGCTGTTCCTTCCCATAAGAATCAATTTTGACCTCAAGAAGTATGAACTCATTCAGAAACCTAGGTTCTTTGCCCCAATTTCCTTTTCTAGTCTCCAGTATGATACTACTCGTGGTCTCCCATTGTTCATAGTAGTATTGCACCCTACGTACACCAAAATTACAATGTAAAGGACTTCAGTCCGAGCCCTGTGGCAATTGACCCTGAGTACTATTTCTAAAACCTCCCAGGGATCCAAGTTTACATTTCTTAGAACATGAGCCAAAACTAACAGGTTGTTCGTGAAAAAATTATAACCATCTCTATTGTTTCTGGGACACGGCAAACACGGCAAAGTTTATAATAATTAGACTTTTTTTCTATTGTCTTAATTTGGTTTTTGAATTTTTTTAACTTGGTATTTTATACTATATAAATGACATGCCAATAAATCATAAACTGATCCTTTAGTTTTTATAATGCTTTGTTAGGAAGCATTTGCTAATCCTGCCTATTTTTGCCACTTGCTCATGTCTCTCACGACTAAAGTCTACATAAATTTTAAATCCATTGCCATATCTATGAAATTTTAAAAACTGACTAATGAATAGATAAGATCTACTCCCACCCACCCACGAGGCACTAATAAACGGTGGCGGCAGGCCGAGGTGGGGAGATTCTAGCCCCAGCTATATCTGTGATCTTAAGCTTTAGTGCCTGTATTAGCAGTGGCTTAAAATAACAGAAATTTAATCTCTCAATTCTCAAATCCAGAAGTCAGAAATTCATTTCAGTGGGCCAAATCAAATGCATCCTCCCTTAGGAGGCTCTAGCATCTTCGAGCTCCTGGTGGCTGCCTCACTCCAGTCTTCAAGGCCAGCATCTTCAAATCTGCTTGTTTTCACATAGCCACCTCCTGTGTGTGGAATGTCCCTCTCTGCCTCCCTGTCCCTCCCGTGTGATCACATTTAGGGCCCACCAGGATTATCCAAAATAATCCCCATCTCAAGACCCTTAATCTAATCATGTCTGCAAATAAGGTTGGCATTTACAGGTTTCAGAGATTAGGACCTGGTATCTTTAGGTCCTAGTCTGGCAGGTTTTCTCTTCTGAAAAACAAGGTGGTTGCATCATGTCATCCCTATGACAGTACTGCCAATAAAACTGCAGCAATGGAAATGGTTCATTTGTGCTGCCCCTAGCCACACGCGGCCACTGAGCAATTGATCTGTGGCAGATGCAGGGCCTCAGGCCAAATAACTCAAGGGGCATTAGGACTCTGGAAGAGAACATGGAGCAGTTTGTGAATCCATTGCTTATTCTGGAAAACTATTTGCTACCCTTCAGTCAGACTTTAACACTTGCAGATTTTACATCTTTCATTATTAATATACTTGGAAAACATTGCCATTCCCTGGGCTCACGTTCTCTGGACCACTGTTGGTGAATTATCTTGTGCATTCCTTGTTCTGCCACAACTTGCTATGGCCTGTTAAGGCTTTGTGAGTGTTTTCTCTCAAACTTCCTTTCCCTTTAGCTACTTACCATTTGAGGAAGCCACTTCCTAAAGGCCTTTTGTTGTAACAACATCCCCTTCCTCCCCCACGTTGCTTTGCAGCATTTTTCCTCAGGAAGCCTCTATCAGTGGATCTGTAGAAACCCAAAGAGACCAAGCTTTGGAGTAGTGGAAATGATCTATATCTCTGCTGCTTCTAGCCACATGCAGCTATTGAGTACTTGAAATGTGGCCAGTTACATGGTTACAACCAACCATATCCACTGGTTTTTGTACACTTTGTTCACCGATGTGTTCTCAATACCTAGACTAGTACTTGGCCCATAGTTAAGTGCTTTATTACATTAGAGCTATTCTAGTATTATCTAAATACCAGTATTGTCATTTTGTTCTAATATTGCAATGACCATACAGTATTATTAAAATGATTAAGCAGTACTTCCACCCAGTAACATTGACTTAATATTTACCACTCACCAGGTAGTTAGACGTGCCGTGTACAACTCATTTCAATCTTAACTGCTATTATGATTACCAGTTCATAGAACCTAACTGAGGCTAAGTAACTGGTCTAAGATCAAACATGGAAGGGTAGGGGTTTCAACCAAGGCTCTTAACATTATGCTGCCCCCCTAAGTAG
>RJWJ010031752.1:0-18994 GCA_004363605.1 Indri indri
AGAAAGAAAGAAGAAAGAAAGAAAGAAAAGCCAATGTAATTTCTATGATGTGGTTGATTTTACCCAGCCTTCTTCTCAGTGCGTGTGGTAGGTGAATATGATACAGGAGGCCTGAGTCTTCTTTTTTCTCAGGTAGACTGTGTTCCTCTAGTCTCTTGATGCAATGGGTCTGACTCTAGGTTTCATTGTACAGAATGTATTTTTTCATACTGCGTGACCTCTAAATTAAGCTGATTCTTCTTATTGAGGGCACCAGTAAAAACAAAGCAATTTGTTCTTACTAACTGAGAGGTCTTCAAGGGGGTTCAAGGAACACATCACGAAAGGATTTTTTTTTTCGGTTTTTTTTTTTTTTAATTTCAGGGTATTATGAGGGTACAAACATTATGGTTACATTTTATGCCTTTGCCTCACCCAAGCAAGGGTTAGAGGCATGCCCTTCCCCTCTACAATGCTCCCCGTGTCCTTTAGTTGCGGGTTTACCCTCCATCCCCCTAATCCCTGGCGAGTATTACTGCCATGTGAGCACCATAGTGTTAATCAGTTAGTGCCAATCTGATGGCGAGTACAAGTGGAGCCCATTGTTCCGATCTTGTGATACCTCACTTTGGATAATGGGCTTAAGTTTAACCCAGGAAAATATAAGAGGTGCTAGATCACTTTCGTTTCTTATGATTGAGTAATATTCCATTGTATACATAATTTTTGATTGAGCGTTATTTTCACCTCCACCTCCTTTAGGTTTTACATCTCAACCTTAGACTGACCCAGATCACTCTGTTTAAAATTTCTGATCATAGTCCTGACCCCTACCCCATATCCTTAGAATTATCCTTTCCCTGTTGCTATTTTTCTTTTTTACATTGCTCTTCCCACTTTCTAATTCATTATACCATTGCTTATTTATTATGCTTGCTGTTTATTCTAAGTATGCTCTCAACAACTGCAAGCTCTATGCAGGAATATTTTTGTTTGGTTAAAGGATGTATCCCAAGAACCGAGAATGGAGCCTGGCTCCTAGAGGGCATTTAGTATTAATAACATTTGTTGAACGAACACACGGATGGAGTTTCAAAAGTGATGTCCTTAGGACAATGACACTGGATAAGCTGTGACTCCTCCATTAAACGCTAATGAGCACCAGTGGATGATGGTCATATTTCCCATGTTTTAAACTTGCCCAGAAGTTATCTTTAATGTGACATGAAAAATTACAATTCATAAGAAAACCTAGAGTATAGAACTTAGTTTTTAAACCTGTATGTTTCTTAATTTGTAAAAAATAAACAGAAATATCTGAGATAATGCTAGTATAAATACATGAAGCATGTGACAGGAAAGGCATTTTTTTTCTAATAAATGTCAGGGTACATTCATACATGCAAAGGAAAAGTATTAAATTTAAGAAAGATGGAAACAATGAATGGAACCAAAACAAAAAGCTTTAATAAACTACAGTTTATCAGCAGCTGGATGAGAGAGTCTAACTGAGAGTTATTCAGTTATTTGAATTGAACTTAAACCATAGGCTGACTTAATATATTAGCATAGGACAAAAAACTCTTCTGCTCTATCTAATAGCTAATAAAACAATTACAGTAAAAATGAACCATTCTTATTCTTATGTGAATACGGCACGATGAACTATTTTCATACTTTTTAGTATTCCCTGCACACCAGGAGCACCACCAAAATTAAATCTAAGAAAAGTAGCAGAGATTGTGAAATACAGAGATAATGTCACTGAGAAAGTTTTTTCAAGATGTGTATTCATAATGCAAATAGTATTATTATTTTCCTGGCATATAAGTAGGAAACTGCATTTATAAAGCAAATCTCAAAATTTGGAAAGTGTGTTAAAATATTTGAAAAACCAACAGCAGTACGAGCATTCATTACCAAACTGATTTACACCTTATCCAAACATGAATGAGACAAAATATGTATGATGACACAGTTCAGTTAATTTTAAATAGCCAAATGAAAACCCCTAATATTTAGATTACCAGTAATTAATAATAGTTTGAAATTTTATAAAATATCTGATAACTGCAAAACTCTTAAAGAAAATATGAAAAAAACTTGCAAGTTCAAGACTAACAAATACTTCTTAATAAGTTTAAAACACACGCCAATGAAAGAACCTTCTTTACTTAAAATTTTAGTGCATTTGTCTCTATAAGAAATTTAAAAATCCTGTGACTATTCTGAGTCAATTTCAGGCACTAACTGAAAGGAAAATTTACACCTTTAAAGTCAATCAACCACATTTAAAAAGACAAACTTCTGCAGAACATAAAAAGGAAGTTCAAAAAACAAGCTGTCCATAAAGATGTCAAATTAATGAAAGTACCTGAATTTTCTCCCTGCCAGAATATAAGATCTTCACAGTGTTTTGGCTATTCAATCTCAAATATTTTAATCAAAATGCTCTTTGCAGTAGTTCAAGCTATAAAATATTTATAGACAGCATATATGCTATATTGAAGCATCTATTTATATAGTAGATATAATTAGAATAAACCTCCCTACCTCTTAAGGTAATCTTATAATGGGCAACATTGCTACTTGACCACACCTATTCATCTTCTAGCCTGTTTTAATAACACAGGTGACACCTAAGAAATTATTCTTTGATCTTTCAATAAACTAATCCTGTGCAGACAGAGGAAGGTGGAAGAGGTTAAATTAGCATTGATTCTTTAAGACACATTCATCATTTATTTAACAATCTCCCTAATCACAAGAACTATTGTGTTTATAGTCCTATGCTGAGACACTCTGAATTTATTTTTTAAAAATTCTCGCAATGTGCATTAGAAATCAGAGCACACATTGCACACTAACATTAGTTTAAATCTCTTGACGAATCTGTTACCATATACAAGTAGTTTGTTGTACAAACTTTTAAACTAATTCACTGCAGTAGATTTTTAATAGATTCTGTTATAATTAATGTTTTCTGGGGATTCTAATTTCTATCTTAAGCAAAATGTGTAGCAATAGTTACCTTTTCAAGGAAATTATATTAATAGTGACTTGTAGTATCATATATTCTCACATTCATACCAAGAAAACATGATCTATAATGATCTGTAAAGAATAATTTGTGGCTAATATTGACAGCTTTAGGAAGAAAGCAACAGAATATAAGAATCATCCATAATGTACAAGATTTCTACAAGATTTTACTTTTTCTCTGATGAACACTATTTGCAAATTATAAATATATATGTGTGTATATACCATATTTGTGAAATCTAAAATAATGTAAAACTGTATTTCTTAAGAACGAACAGAATATAAATTGAAGAAGAATAAACAATTCTTATTGCATATAAAATATGAAAATATTTATAAATAAGTATTGAAAAATACAGAAAATATATCCTGGTCATGAAAGAAATTGTACCATTGATGAATCATATGTTTCCAGTTACGTAACTCATCATACTTAAAATGTTTTACTTATTTCTGATTTGTTTATTTAAAATATCCCCCCCAGTCTTTCACATGCAAAATGCCCTAAAGTTTATTATTATAGTTACATCTAGTTACTTTCATGAACTTCTATATGCATATTTAGGAATTAATTTGCTGATACTGATGATTGCAGATTACAATATATCACCAGGAAATAAGAAACATGAAATCTTTAGAATAGATTATTATTCTATGTTAAGAACTACCCAACTCATAACAAACACTTGAACACTTGTACAAGGGGATTCTTAAGGACTCAGTATCAAAAAGGTATTATTCTTTAACCTGAATTCAATCCAATAAAATGGATTTAACTATCACTGTCACATATGAAAACAAGGTAGGAACAATGATGATTTAATGAGGATTAACGATGTGCATGGCTTCGTTTTTTATTTTTATTTGTATGTTTAGAGAACTAAATAACATCAATATAAGAAATTTGTAGAAATAAGAAAATTATGAGGCATAGATAGGCGAATTCACATGAGGCTGCCAGTAGCTCTTTTGTTAGAATAACTCTTAGTAGCTTAGTTATTTCCCTAGAGGTACAATTCACTCCTCAGTAACCAATTCTCACAAGACATCACTAATAATACTACATAGAACTGATAATGTTACATAAAAGTCTCAAATTTTATATTTATGTTCAGTCATTCAGAGAGTTAGATTTCTGTTTCCCAAACATCATTCTTTAAATAGAATAAAATGGAATATTTGAGTCCAAATGTGTGTTTTCCCTTTTCCCTGTTTTAAGAGAACATTAGTTTTAATAAGACCAGACTTCCACAAAGATCATGGGGTAGTGAAAAAGCAACTACCCTTTTCTGAAATTCAGGTAACTTATTTGAGAATCAAGGTATCTGAAGTATATGGTTTCTAAGGCAACTAACTTGTAGTACCTGTGCTGTATGATGTTATGTTGGAAAAAGATCTAATGAGAAACATGGTTTTATTACTCTTATTGAACAACTCTCAGGCTTGCAGTTTTATAAATACATAGGTTACTATTTGTAAAATAGGTACATTGCTTATATCCTAGAGATTGATGCACACATATTTTTGTATTAAAAAATTTTAAGCAGGAAAAAAATCCTACAAAAAAGATAACCACTGTATCAAAGTCTTCCAAAATCATCCAGTGTTACTAGAATCAATATTATATTAAAACATGTTTCACAATTCTATTTTGACAGCTCAACAAGTATTTCACAAGAAGAAAAAAATACTAACGTTCAATTAAATTACTTTCTGCTGCCTCCACTGAAACCCAAGAGCTAAAATATTATTGTAAATTTTCTTACCAAATTGTGTTTCCTTTTAAGTGCCTGTATGTAAAAATTATGTGCTTGGACCTTGGTGATTGCAAATGCATTAACTTTATTAAACTGTTAATAAATAAATTAGCCTTTCTTAAAAATAAATTGCCCTAGTATTCTAAGATGTATTTTCCACATGTCTGCAAATTCACTAATTCGGAAGACTGTATTAGAGTTGTTGGTTTTAAAAAAAAATTAATAAGACATTGGTATGCTAGTTGGTGCCTGTAATTATCTTTTTTAGTTCCGGAAGGTATTTGGGGATTGTTTAAGAGCAAAAGATGAATGGTGCACCACTAAATCCTGTTAAATCAATGCATGGACACAGCACAGCAGAAGTAAATAAGCTGTCGGAGGTCTGAATACCAATAAAGAAGATAAAAAGGGTTTTACATAGCTACTTACATCATAGCTTAGAAGTTCAGTCTGTGTGGACTTATCCACTCTGGAGGCAAAAGCCTTCTGTAAATGCCGGACTTTTTCCTGTGAAATGAAAAAAAAAAAAAAATACACATTGTTGGTGAGTCATATACTTCTACATTAATTTTCTCCACTTAATAAATAAAATTTGATTAGTGTGCAATCCACAGTCCTCTATGTGTATACACTTTGCTCTGTTGGTGCATTTCAAATCTGCTTAAATATTTAGAGCTTTAATTTTCAGGTCACAACTATCCCACCTTAGGCATCTTTCCTTCTAGTACAGGAGCCACTGAGTCAGAACCAGAGTCGAATGTTAGAGACAATGATTTGCTTAAATCCAAGACCAAACGCTTATGCTATGTTTTCTGGTAGCTGGTTTTGTTTTTTTTTTTTTTTGATAACTAAAATGATATGATTTTGCTGATCTAGTTTCAGAGCATTTATATTTAAAATAAAAAATACTTTCAATAGGTGATATCAACCAGTAGATTCTATTAATATATAGTTTATTTTAATGTTTTTATACTTCTTAATTCTCTTCAGGAACCCCTATACACTTAGGAATCTGTAGTTTAAGGGACTGACACTACTCCAACCCTGTGATAACTAGGTAAGGGAGTTAATACATGAGTGAAGTATATGGGATTTCATATTTTGAATGCAAAATTAATAATTCTGAGTCAACTAATTTGACTGGGCTCTGCCTGGGGCCTTCCCTTCTCAATCCTAAATGTTTCACTTAAAATGAGATCTGGAGCTTAATTATGTAACATGTTTACTGCATTCCTGGCACAGCCGAGAGTACTGCACTCGCAAGACCTCATCTCATCTTTGGACTTTTACTACTATTACCACCCATTTTAAATGTGAACAATACAGTTTAGGAAGTTTAAGTAATTTAAGAAAGTTTCCAAAGAATTTCACTTGATTCCACTAGACTTCGTTTTCCACTCAACTTGTTTTGAAGGAGAATTCCTTTCATTTTCTTTCCTTTTGAATGCTTAATAAAATACCTGAATGATAAAAAATGTGATTTAATTGCTCTTTTCCCAGGATTGACTGTGGTTATCAAGAACCTCACTCCCAAGAAATCCAGTTCACAAAACTCTTCCATCCTCACCTTTCCCTGCCCTCCTTATTCCTCTTTCCTTCAGTGCTGCCTGAGATTTGCAAGATTATCTGAGATATTTAACAAAGTACACACATAATTTAGGTAAGCATAATTTAGTCTGACTTATTGAAATACAGAAAGAAACACTTTTTGTACTATTAATGTTTCATCTCTCTAACATTCCTAATCATAAAACATCTAGTGCGGCTATTCGGAGAAAAATGAAACACAGATTAGATCATTCAGGAAGATGTTATGTGAGTGACGTAAAATTTTAATTGTTTGAAAAAGATTAGTGAAAATGTGGCTGCATTTTCCAAACTAAATTTAAAATGAGAGGGAACAAGTTGTGTTTACTGAGACATATTGATTGGAATAGGGGAAAAGACAGGGAGATGTCGGAATAGGTAAAGGAAGCAATAACATTGGCTGTTATTGAAAGGTTGTTTAGAAAAGATTGAGTATCTATTTTGAGACAGATTGGAATTTTAAGAATGTTGAAAGTAATTTTCAATGTTTTCATTTTTATCCTGTTTTCTTTTTATTTCAATATATTCAGCAGTGCAAATGATTTTTTGTTACATGGTTGGATTGTATAGTAAGGAGTGGGATTTTAGTGTACCTGTTACCTGAATTATGTACATTGTATCCAGAAGGTAATTTTTCACCCCTCACCTCCCTTCTGAATCTCCAATGTCCATTATACTACTCTGTATGACCACGCATACCCAGAGCTTAGCTAACACTTATGAGTGAGAACATGTGGTATTTGTTTTTCCATTCCGGAGCTACTTTACTTAGGATAATGGCCTCCCATTCCATCCAGGTTGCTGCAAGACATTATTTCATTCTTTTTAATGGCTGAGTAGTATTTCATGGGTGTGTGTGTGTGTGTGTGTGTGTGTGTGTGTGTATAAAATGTGTGTATATATATAAAATATATATACATACACACACATATATATTTTATATATGCATATATGTATATATATATACACACACACACATATATATATATAAAATATATGTACACACACACACATTTTCTTTATCCATTCACTGGCTATTGGTCATTTTGGTCGATTCCACAGCTTTGCAATTGTGAATTGTGTTGCAATAAACATACGAGTGCAGGTGTTCTCGTACGTGGAACATTTTCCATGTGTCAGGCCACAAAAAGAGTCTCAGGAAATTTTTAAAAATCTAAATTATATCATGTATCTTCTCAGATGTCAGTAGAATAAAACTAGAAATCAATTCCATGAGGAACTCTCAAAATTATATGAACATATGGAAATTAAACATCTTACTCCTGAATGATCTTTGGGTCAATGAAAAAATCAAGCTGGAAATAAAAATATATTTTAACTGAATGACAGTGGTGACACAAGTTATCAAAATCTCTGGAATATAGCAAAAGCAGTGCTAAGACAGAATTTTATAGCACTAAATGCCTACATCAAAAAGATGAAAAGATCACAAATTAACAACCAAATGTCAAAACTCAATGAACTAGAAAAAGAAAAGTAAATTTTATTTTAAATTAGTTGGTATATAAACTTTTGTGTATGAATTAGAGACTACACACTAATATACACAGCAGGAGAAAATAGCTAGCAACTGCTTCTTCTATTATGCAACGGCTCACATTTCTATTTCAAGGGCTTCCATCCTGAGGATAGGAGTTGGGAAAGGTTGATAAACTCTGGCTTGCTAGCCTGAGGTATAACAGTTAGGAAATTCAAATAAATATAAATAAAATTCAAACAGCTTCATTAATCAATAGTATAATCAAAGCAAAACCAACCAAATAACCCTCGATAAAGAACAGTTATCTTTAGAAATTAAAGAAATCCACAGACATTTCTAGCAAATTTCATTTTCACTCTTTATTGGCATTAGTCACAATAAATATTTGAATTTTTTATTACATACGCCATATATAAATGTAGAGAGTAAATTCTAAGTTTGCAGTAGACTTAGGTGCAAATAATTGAGAATTAATATTTTATTTAGTGTAATAGAAGGCAGTAAAAATATGAAAATTTATGATAAATTTCTACTACATAACATTAGAAGGTTAAAAAAAGACTACATAACTTTTGGGAGAGAATACTCCATAGGGCTCTTGCATTTTCGAAAGATAAATGGATATTTATGGATTGATAAATTTAATATATGATAAAAAGAGTATTATAGATAAACAAATATAAAATATACAAAAGTAGATACTACTAGAGGGTGATATTATAGTTAATATTTACTTCCTATGTAAGAGATGAATATAAATTAATTTTATAAATATACATATTACATCAGAGTTATAGAAACAAAGGATCATCATATATTTCAAATACACATTGATTTGATATAAAGATAGAAGTCTTGATTAAAATCAGTAGCTTGTTTCAGTACAGAGAAGAAATTTCACCTTCATGATTTGAATATATTTGTAGTCTATAATTTTTTATTGAATGCATATTATGGTTATTGGTCAGGGAAGAGGGGACATGAAGAAATAACAAAGAAAGTATAGCCCTTTCTATAAGGGAACTTCCAGTGTAAAAGACAGAGAAATAAAAGACAATTAGCATTCAATTGTGCTAATTGAATGCTAATTGAATTCGATCCTGTACTTCAATGTGAAGTACAGGAACTATGTATAGAGACAGGTAGAGGTAGAGAGGTGTGTGTGTGTGCATGTGTCTCCATGTGTGGAGGGGGGTATAATGGAGAGGAGTTCTATGAGAGAATTAAATAATTTGGAATGCAGAAGCTACTGACATTCCAGCTAAAATCAGAAAGATGAATTATTGTTAGCTAATTTGGAGTGGAAGTGAGTAATATGGAGCCTTTCTTAGGCAACAGCATTTGCGAATACTTAGAAGTCAGAAATACCATGCAAAGATATGCATAAACAGCTACTAGCTCAAAACTGTCTAAGGGGAGTCAATGAAAGGTACAATAGTGAGAAATGAGCAGAGAGGTGTAAAGCAAGTCTATGCCCCAGAAAGAGGATGGAATGCTACGCCAAAGAATTTGAGTTATCTTAGTTTCAAAATACTGTTTTATAATAAATGGCCATAAAAATATTTTAACTAAATTTCAACAGAACTGACTTAAATACATCCTTCCCCTTATATTATTAATGTATGTAAGAAAAGGAATCAGAAGGAAGCAACATGGAGAAGAGGGACCGCTGAAGTATATCTAACTTTATTTTTTTGACCACCAATTACCACTATGTGATTTAAGGTGGCTCTCTTTCAGCATTCTCCCATATAATCAAACATTGTAATTCCTTCTTTTAACCTCTCTCAGGGGGATAGTGGAAAATTAAAACAACTCACTTCTGGTAGGTAAATTGTATAAATAAATCTATATCCCTGACAAAATATCTAGTTGTCTTTAAGTTTCCTTTCTAAGCAATGACAATATCAATACTTCTTAACAAAACATACCCCTCGTTTTTTCACTTTTACGATTAGTAAAACATATGTGTGCTTAGGATAAACGAAAAAGAAGACTAGCAGAATTCGTAGAAAAATGTAACTGAAATGGGATGAAAAAGAGAAAATTCACGATTTACATTTGCCGTTAAATTGCCACTAAATCTGAGTCCTGAATATGTGGAGGTTTTGAATGTTACATAATATCGATATATGAAGCAAAAAGGTAATGGTTTTTCTGTCCCAATTTCCAAGTTATTTCATCTGAGATTAAAAATATTATAATAACATACACATAATAAAAGTTAGCCAACATAAATATATATAAACCAAAGAAAATATAGATAATTTGTAAGTTTACTAAGAGTACTTAGTTATATTCACATTCCCTTTCCTTCTGTAAGCTTTACCTCTTTAATGATTCCTACTAATAACAGACGTCATTAATAGAGTGTAGGTTATATGCCAGACACTGTACCAAGTAATATGTACCTATATGAATCCTCTCCAGAACACACAATGGCTGTGTTGTTGTTCCTTTTTTAAAGCACAGGAAACTGATACTTAGTAAGTTGAAATGAGTTGCTACATACCACACAAGATAGTTAAGTGGAACAGCCAAGATGAAAACCTTTATCAGTCTTGAAACCCTACTGCCCGTTCTGTATAGATATTCTGCCTCTTTATAAAAGCTTACAGATAGTGCTGCTACCTCCACATCACATATTAAGAAAACACAACAAATATGTCCTTTTTATAGCTGCTACACAGCTAATAATTGTAGGTGGTCATTAAACTCTATTCTTGATGTTCACTCTGCCTATATTCTCTTATAGACTTATTAACTCATTTTGCTTTACCATGTAAACAATTTAAGATTGTTTAAAATGTATCATGCATTTATTGTAAAAGGTACAATTCCACAGAATATCCATGGATATTAATATGGTCAGCAATATATTTTGGAACATGAGTTAGAAATAAAATGATAAAGTTAATATAGAGTTATAACGCAATATTGGAAGCAAGATGTGAAACAAAAACTAAATGTTGAAGAGACATGGAATCCTTTTGACAGCAATGACATTATCAGTTCAAGCAGAGTAATGTAAAAATATATTCTGCTTAAGCTGTTAGAATCATTTCTGGCAATCATGTTGTGTGTGTGTGTGTGTGTGTGTGTGTGTGTGTGTGTGTGTGTGTGTGTGTGTGTGTGTGTGTGTTACACATTGGACATTTGTAGAATCTGACTGCACAATATATGCTGGCTATGCAAAAAGGGCAGCTTGTAATTTGTTTTAGGGTTTTTAAATTTAAATTTCATTTCTCAAAAATACAGATCTCTTGAATGCCTGAGCATAAAAGATATAATAAGTACCACTAATATGTGTATGTTTTTGCATTTGCATGTGTGCACATGGAAGCCCACGCCACTGAGTGAGCACTGAAGAGGAGGAAAAGTGGTAAAAATGAAAGACGAGATAAAGCCATGACAGAACCAATACAAATGGTTTTTAAAACAAAGCCTCAAGTGTCTAGAGAAGTTAAGGAACTGCCAGTTATTTATTCTTATTTTAGAACATATTTGTATTTATGTATCATTATGTGATTAACAAATCGCTTACAAACAATATATAAAATTATGGCAGTTTATTAATCTACATGATTCATTTTTACCTTAGATATTAATTTATGTTATCTTTTATTCCAGCTATTAAAAAAATTATGCATGTAAAAACTAAGTGCAATAACCAAGCTGAAATGAAAATACTCAATAATCTCAAGAAATACATCCAATGTATTTTACATTATTATTTTATTTACCTCCATAGAAGTTGGTGAAATTTCATCAACAAGATGAAAAGGATATGAACTTTCAAAAAATAGAACATGAGAGACTATTTGCAGTAGTTTGCTTTAGAATTTATAATAAAAGGAAATTTACATATATTAATTAATAAAATTATCAGATGATGGTATAGGAAATATATATACATAGACAGTGACTACACATTACTATTGAATATGTATCTTGAGGCTGAAGGAAAAAATAAATATTTATGTTGTTAGACAAACTTTGCAAAACAAAGTTTGGAAAAAAGTCAAAATTCATTAGAAATGAATTCAGTAGAAATGATGTTTTTTTAAATGTAAGAAGAACACAAAGTCTACTTAAAATAGCATAGCTCTAAATTTAGATCCTAAGTTGTGGATCTAAAGGTTAAGCTTATGGAAAGAGAAATCTTGAAAAACTGATACTGTAAAAGAGTGGGAAAGCTAACTTTTAAAATTGAAAAGTAATTCAACACAAGTTGATAAAGTGCTCCAAGTTAAGTTTAACCTAGAAATCAAGTGGGTCAAAAAATAATTTCATCATCATCTTCTAATAGATGTCAATGTCAATAATAAAAAATTATTTAAATAAAGCAAAAGCAAAAAAAAAAAATGAAACTAAAGAGAAAATCATAGTGTTTGCTTAATGATGCCAAGGCCAGGGATGAGTGCAGGAATGAAACGGTAGCATTATACACATCACAATGATTATTTTCACCCCACCTTTAGTGAGGGTATACCACTGAAAACATCATAGAATTATAAAGAAGCACAACCAGGTAAATGGTTTATGTTGTGTTCTAGATGCAAAGCATATGGAATTTTGTTTTGTTTTTCTTTTTAATGAGGATCGACTTAGGCTTTCTATTTCAATTCTAACATTACTATTCCAGTTCCCAGATTTTTTTCAAAGAGCGCATTGCACTGTATATAAATACAAGCAAAGTTTCACTAACGGTGACTTAAATATGTATTTGATTTCTTTAGTGCTTATGACAGGCTAATCCATTTCTTGTAGTTTAACACTCTTATCAGTAAGGTGGAGCTAATTAAGAAAGGCCTCATAAAGAAGGACATAAAAGTGATGGCTTTGAGTTAGATCATCTAGAAGCCAGGAACGTCGATTTCCAGGGTAAAAACACTGGGCATTCAGTGACTGATCAGCAAGGGAATGAGGGAAGTCGTGATAAAAAAGTATTCCCCAGATTGTGTTGGCTTTGCCCTCTCACATTCGAGACATCAGTTAATTACATCTCTAAAATTTATTTCACAATCGCTTCCTCATTTCACATCCACTGCCATCGCCTCTACCCCAGTCCACTACCTAGGAGTGAGCGGGGGCATAGGTGTATGCTGGGTGTGCACACACCACCGCCATCTTTTACTCCAGTAGCGTCTGTACTCACTGAACAGTGTAACCCTCCCACCCCCCAATTCATGTCTTCCTGGAACTTATAAATGTGACATTATTAGAAAATAGGGTCTTTTCAGATATAATCAAATTATTAATAAAATGAGATTATACTGGATTAGGATGGGCTGTAAATCCAGTATGACAGCCCATCACTCTCCCCATTTGCTTTCAGTCGCTTGAATGGATCAAGATTTTTCCCACGTGAGGAACTTTTAATATACTATTCCCTCCATCTGGAATCTTGTGCATATTAAGCGTCACTGTGTTAGAGGTATCCTTTTTAAAGTAGATTCTCATCTCCAAGTAATTCTCTGTCTTAATCTCTTTTTTACTAAGTATCTTTCATTTCGACTGACATTTCTTTTATTTGTCTGCCTATATTTGGTCTGCTTTCTGCATTAGCATTTAAGTTCCTTACAGCAAGGACCATGTCTATTTTGAGCCGTATTGACTTGACATTGCCTTATGCAGTTTTTGGCACATTATAGGTACTCAATACTTTTCTTCCGTAATAAATGAGGAAGTAGGTGAATGAGAGAATATGCATACGGTTTGAGTGGCATTGAAGACCAGCTTGTGAACTTGACATTCTGCAGAAACATTTGCTATATGGAAGTTAATATTGATGGCATGACAAGTCTAGCAAAATTTCTGGCATTTGTATGGTATATAAATTTAAGTAGGGATAGACTGGAAATGAAATATGAACTAAGGGGTTTTCCTAGTATTTCCAGCCTGTAAAAATGCTTTAAGACAAAAGAAAGGGAGAAGAAAGGCGGTATGGACAGAAAAGTGAGGATATTAAAGAACGGTGAAAAAAATCAAACATATGCCTGAGAAATTGATGCTGTATCATCAAGTGAGAAATGTTATTTTCATGTGCAGATTAGGATTTCTTTTTTTCAAGAAAATCTTATGTATGCCGTTCTCACTCTTGCCTGAATTTTATATTGCAAGTGAGAAATTAATGAGATGATTCATCCAATGAAAGTAATTAAGGGAAAATAATTAATGCCAATGTTTCTTCTAGAGAAAATAAGTCCAGAAGAATTTTTTGATATAGCAAGTCCCAAACATTCCCTCACTGGCAGAATCCTGGTCTAAACATACACATTCTATTTGTCGGGCGGTTCTCCATCCTGCTGGCCCATATTGCATGAGGGGACTTCTGTTAGAGGTACTCTTATGGTTTCTTTTTCTATCTCTCACTCACTCCTCTTCATCTATAAACTGGTGGGGGACCTTGGGATAAAGAAATATGCTCTGCTTCTTATTGGCATGACTGTACACAGGAAGAAATCTCAACTTGTCCAGGCATAAGCTCACAGGCTCTTGCTCTGTGAGAGAGGCCTGTAATTTTCCCTTGTGTCAGGAACTCCACTAGGTGACTTCAGTTCAGAGAAAAATGTACTGGAATCTCATATGAGTGCATTCAAATCCAAATTTGGATAGCATTGTATGATAGTTCGATTTCTCTGCATCTTCTATTTTGCAATTAATTCTTAATTTAGGAGGACAAAAAAAATGTGTTCTCTGTTGTCCTTTTTTAACCTGAAGACACACATACACAAATACGCACGTACATATATACACACGCACATAGAATAAATTTGGAATAATGAGGTTTCAACATAGGTATTGGGAAGATCTAGGAGAGTTAAAATAGTATTAACTAATACAACAGCCATAAATCCTTAATTCAACCTTGAGAATTGTTCGTATAAAAAAACCTAGTATCACTAAAAACAGAAACCTGCCTGCAATATTCAGATTGACATCTTTAAAATATAGCAAAAGTTCCTCCAGATTTTTCTTGCTTGAAATTTTTATTGAGGAAGATCAGGATATAATATCCTGCTCACTTTATCACTATGGTTTAAAAATGAGTTGCCCGTTTTGAAGAAAAGATTCATTTTAAGGGATTGTGAGAATTTTATTTTATGGTATTGATTTAATTTCAATTTATATAAAAATACTTATAATAAATTGTGGTGTGACACAAAGGTCTTCAAGGCGGCTGATCATTAACAGTAATATGCTGATGACAGCCTTCCAGAAACAAGCGTAAGGGAGACAAGATCACGAAGCCCTCGCAGAGTCAGCACAGCGTTGCAGGTTGACAATTGGCTAGAAAACGATGGACGCCATGAATCAAACGTCACCAGACAGACTGTATACCCAGATCAAACTTGACTGACAAACTCAAGAAATTCTGAATGCCACGAAATGCCTTATCCTTCAATTTGCCTTCAGCACACTCATAAGTGAAAATAAAAAAATAAAATAAAACCCCACATATATATTATCTGAATAGCAAAATCTAATAAAGCAGAGAACCTGAAGAGATTGTATGTGACTAGAGGAATTACTCAGTTGCTTTGGATGTTTGTTTAGCCATCTTTTAAACAGAAATGGTAGGCGAAGACAGTTGAAGCTGGACTTAATTCATTCCAACAAATGTTTAATGAGTATCTACAATGTACTGATTCATCCATCAGTAATTATAGTACATTCAACTATGCAAATTAAACTGTGTTCACTTTTTCTGTCTGTATAATTAGAACTACAATAAAATTTTATTTTTTTAAAATAAATATTGTGTTATTTTGCATATTTTGCACAAAACTATTGCTATGACAATTTTGGCTAATTGTTCACAGGGAGCCTTTTTAGGGTCCAACTCCTGTGCAGGACACAACTCCACTATGCAGCTCGCAGAAGAGGCGCAGCCTTTGTGCAAAAGAGGGTGGGATGTATAGAGGTCTACGCACAGAGCTCTCATTACATGGAGAGTGGTACAAAAGAAGGCCATGGTCCTTGCTGTTTTATTGCTTCTAGTTCATAGGGGAGACAGGCTTCTAACACAAAAAAATACCAATAGATATAAAAATCACGAATTTTGATAAGTGATATAATAGGAAGCTAGGAGAGAGAATGACATAAAGATGCCTCTTATATTTGATGGTCAGGGTAGGCTTTACAGGCTAAATTATTCTGGTTACTGTACGGAGATAAAAATGGAGGTAGGGAAGATATGAGAAGAACAGAATTTGGAGGATAATACAATAGTTTAGAAGAAATGCTTTTGACAAGAGGGATAGAGTTCTATCTATTTCCAGACTCAAATGAACAGCTAGATTTAAAGGTCAGTAATTAATTGTGTGGGTAGGTTTAGGTGAAAGGAAAAGTCAAAAACAACTCCCAAGTTTCTCTTCTGGGCAACTGGGAGGCTGGTGGTGGCATTTCTGATACGGCAAACATCGCAGGATCAATTGGAGATAGGAGTGAGTGGGAGATCAGGAAGTAGGATGATTGAGAATAAGGATGAATGGGAGATACTGAGCACATTAAAAAGTGAAATAACTGTAAGACATCCAAGCAGGTATGTGGTGATACTAGTCACATAAGACTGTTAGGTTGCTGCATGTTACAAATACTGCTAGTAACTGGGCTAAGAACACAAAGAATCTTTACACGAATATGCTCATTTTTCAGATGGTTGCATGCAAGCTCCTTTTCTGCCCGGCTGTCCTATTGCTCCCCTGACACATACATACTTTCCTGGAAACTTCACCTTTCTCCACTTAAGCCAGAAGACTCCTGCCAGAGCTGCCAAGGCAATACAGTATAATCACGCTGCCATGGCTCACTGGTTTTCAGGGAGTGGACGCTTTTCTCAAGATGGACTAGGAAATATTTCTGGCAATTTTGGTACAAGGCGTAAGAAAAATAAGTCAATCTTTTTTGCAGTACTTGAGTCAAAAGTAGTAAAGTTTGAGAAGAAGCAATGGTCAAGTTTACACCCATGCAGATCAGAGAAATAGCAGAGGTTTGTCTCTAAAAAAAGAGAGAGAGAAGACAAAATCAAAAAACAGCAGAGGTAAGTACAGAGAGTGAAGGTTAGTATCAACTGAGTTGTTAAGTACAGCCGCTGCTCGGTCTTGCCTTTGGTTTTGTGAGTCACCCCAGTGGTCTTTTAATAAATTCCTGTTTTAGTTTAAGTTAAATGAAATTGTCTTTCTGACATTTGCAATCAAAAGAGACCTAGTCAAGAAAAAGAGAAAACTAAGATCAAGAGTCAAGGAAAGCTAAAAAACCAATTCCAAAGAAATTAAATATTTACAAATATTCAGTAAATGGGGGTAGGTAGGATCATCGGCAACAATCTTCACTTTTTATTTCCTGTTTAAAAACATTTTTTGTAACTTCTGTATCTGAACGAATTATTAGGGATTAAGAAATCAAAAACAAAATTTTAAATATAAAAGGTATATAATCATTCCATGTATATCTGTTTATTATTTGTATGTTGGCTACTATGCTTACCTATTTTATCTATTTTTAATGATAGTACCTACATATTGTTTTGTACTCAGCTCTTTTTCCTATTATACAATACACATTTTGATTTCAAATAATATTGACAGTAACTCTTTTTAAAACTAAGCACTATATTACAGATGTAATGTTATTTATTGCGGATGCAATGTTTTCAAGTGTCCCCATACAAAGCCTATAATGTACATAAAATTAAAAGTGAAAATTTTCTTTTTCTCCCACCCTAGTCCCTTTACAGATTTATACATTCTTAAGTATTTCTATTTTTACTTATTCCTGAGATTGCAGCAATAATTTTAAATGTAATTTCCTCCATTTGTTGATTGATCACATTTAGACACCACTGATAGATCAATAAAAATTGTCAGGAATTAATATACTTTCTTTATCCCAACTTTTATTTTTCCTTCACCTTCCAATTTTCATTGACTATATAATTATTAATACTATTATTTTTAATTCTTCTAATAGTCACTAACATTTTAAGTGATTGGTTTGAACTTTAATTTCTTGGCATGCCAAATTTAGATAGTATCTACTTACCTTCTAATATGAAAGCTTACCCTCTCTTTGCCTCTCCTCTCATTCCATTTTCAATTTCATTTATTATTCATATCTACATTGTTAGATATCATTACATCGTTCTACAATTATATTCAGTCTTTCATTCTTTGCCAAGTTTATTATATATAGGAAAAAATAAATGTTATTCTTTTTATATGTAAACATTACTTAGGGTATAAAACACATAGTTTAATTGGTCCCAAGAAGTAAATGAGATTCAATCGATTAATAATTTTCTGAGCAAAAGAAAATGTTCTGAACCACATGGAACATGTTTGTACATATTACCTCTATTTTTAGTTTGAATTATTCCTTAGAATAAATTGCAAGAGGAGAATTAATCAAATAGTATTTTGTTAATATCTTTATGTCTCACTCTACGTATCGCTAAATTGGTTTCCAAAAGATTGTAACAAGCACAAACGCCACTAGAAATGAAACATGTGTTCCAGTTTTTCACCAATGATCCCAGTATTGAGTATATATTTTAAAATATTAGCTATATTGGTAAAAATAATATGTTATTTTAGGTTCATATTTGCCTACTAACAAGGGAGAATGAATATGACTAGATGTATGTACACTAACTTTCCATTATCTGATTTGTCTATTACATCTATTTCCCTTCACAACCACTAATTAAAAATTCCTTATATCTTAGTGATACCAGAGTCTTAAGAACAGAAGTTGACTGGAATTAAAACCATTACTAGCAATCACATAAAAAGCTGCCACTCAGCACACCAAAACTATGAAAGATAATTTATACTTAACCTTTTAAACTCATTATATTAGTAAAATCTATACAACTTCTTTTGAACAATGCCCATCCTATATGTCAAATTGCCTACTTAGATAGGTACACTTGGATATCCTTCATGCATTACAACTGCAGTGTATTTTAAGCAAAACTTGTCATCTTCTAATATTTTTTCTTCTTTTAGATTCCCTGCACCAGTGAAAGGCATTGTTATCACAGAATGTCCTAATACAGACTCTAGGAGTCATCCTGTATGCTTGGCTTCCCACATTCATCCATCACAAGTCCAAAGAATTCTTA
>RJWJ010031753.1:0-18973 GCA_004363605.1 Indri indri
GCAAACCAGAGCATGTGACTAACCAACCTTGACCCAAGTGGGCTGACAGCTCAGGTGGAGAAATCATAGTTCCTGCTCTCTAGACACTCGCATCCTGAGGAAGGGGGAGTAGGTATGATATGGTGGAACATTCTGTGACTGTGAAGTCCATATTTGGGAATGTAGGTGGGGGTGGACTTGGATTTCCTGTCTATCTGTGTGGGTTAAAGTGAGAGTTCAGAATGCTGATAACATTTAAAACTCTGGCTCATCTTGAAAGACCCTGTGGGATACAGACCACTGGACAAAGAAGTTCTGTTGCCTCTTTCTCTTGGGAAGTCTGTAAACATGAAGCTGTTTCTGGTTCTTATTATTCTGCTGTTTGAGGTACCCACAGGTAACTTGTCCAAATGTACCATAAAATCCTAGCAGATATTACTGTTCATAAGAGTGGGGATGGGACCTTCAAGATTACTGGTATCTGGCCAATGTCATCAAAAATGCCCATTCTCCTGGGAGCCTGACTTGAGTCTGTGCTCTAGAAGAGCTTCCAGGGAGGTAAGAGAAAGTCAGGGCTGTACCTTCAGGGGTTCTCTTCAAAGGTATCAATGAACCCATCATCTGGAATTATCTTTATAATGCTGAACACTGTTTTCACTGGAGAACCTGGCCATCCCCTTTTCCATCCAAATTCATTTTCAGACTGTACTGTAACAGTGAAGAGAACAGTACATGGGCTGGAATCATGTCAATGTGAGATTAAAATATTTTTTCATCCTTGACTAGTTGGATGAATTGAGCGCATTATTCCCTTGTAATCTCAATTTTATCATCCGTCAAGTGAGTATAATGACTATTTCATAATAATTCTATTTTATGTGAGGATTACATGAGCTTACCAATGTGAAGCTCCAAGTTCGTGGTAGGAGACCTATCAGTGAGAGTTCCCTTCTCCCTTGCTAGGAAGAAGGCATATTGTCTTTCTGTGCCTCCAAAATATAGCCCTCTAACATCCAAAGATGTTCCCTGATTCTGCAGTTTAGGATAGAGAGAACATGTCTCCATTCTCCATCTTTATTTTGTGGGCTTGCCAACATTTTGTGTAGAGGGGCAAATAAGAACTAGAAACGAGAGATTTAGGGTCTCAATGTACTACTCCAACAGGTGACAATTTGGATCTCCAAGGAGACAGATGTTCATGGAATTGAGTTTCATCCTTGGGCAACACATTGATTTGAGATCAAAAGGAGTGTGGAGGGTGAGAGACAGGGAGCCACGTTGTGGAGTCACATGGGCTGAATAGGGAAAGTGTTCTCAACAGCATCGACTGCTAAGACCCAGAAGATCTTGGCAAAGGGAGGTTGCCGCTTCCCATATCAATGAGTGTGATACCCAATTACACTGTTCACTTAAAAGGTCCTGTCTGTGATGTTCTTTTAGAAGTTGCTTTGGCTCTGAATTGTGCTGACGGTGACAAGTTAGTGCTCTCTGGGGACGCGGGAGGGAGGCAGGGCTGAGGGAGTGCTGACTTTGGAGCTTGGAGGAGACAGTCAGCTTTGCTGAGGTCCTGGGGTGGGACATGGCTCCAGTCAATAACCAGGAATTGATCTCTGTCTTCTCTTTTGTCATGTAAGTTCTCATGTTCTCAGAGCCAACTAAGTGCTGGCTAGGAGCCTGGGGTTTTAAATGTCCTTAATTTGGGATACTTTTCAAGGAGTGGAGAGTGTCTGAGTTTCCTTTTACTGGCATAAGATTCACTTTGGGAGCACAGGAGGCCATGACTTGTGGGGAACCACATACCTCTTCTGCTCTCCCTCATGAACTAACCTTGGTTCAATGTTGTTTCCCAGGTGCAGATGGGGCAGAACTCAGAAAATGCTTTAATAATATAGCAGGCTACTGCAGGAAGAAATGCAAAATAGGGGAAATCTATGAAGTGGGATGTCTAAGTGGGAAATTATGTTGTGTTAATGAAGAAGAAAGCAAAAAATATTTGAAAGCCCATAAGCCACAAGAACCTGACGGCGAGGTGTCTGATGGGAAGATGGACTACGTTATTTTGCCCACCATTACCCTTTTCACAATCCAACCCTAAAGCAAGTCCATGTCTCACTGGTCTCCACTCTTCTAAATAAAAAAATGCTGCCTAATCCATCAGGCTGCAGCAAGAGATTTATCTGCTTCCTTCTGTGAACTTGATCCCCCACCTAATAAAGTCCTATGCTGTTCCCTGGATTGATTTATTGATGTAGTCACTCATTTTTTAGAACACTTCAAACATGAATGAAGTTGCCACGTTGCAGTTATTATACTGCTAAGATAGGGGATATAACGTTGAAGCGAACACATTGGTAGAGGTGGAAGTTAGCCCTTCTGTTTTCCGTGCAAGACAATAGTCAATAGAATTTCAGGATTTCAAGTGTTTCTCCTTTTTTAAAAACTGAAATTTGTTATGTCCAAGCAGATCTGAATGCCCCAACTTTGTGTGCATGTGTGTGTGTGTGTGCATGTACATGTGTTTATGAATATAGAGGATTTTGCTAAAAGCTAATAATACATTAGTGGGAAGAAAGACATTTGAACATTTTCATGACATTTATTGGGGTAGATCTGATGGCAGTCATGACAGCTAGTGGTAATTCCAATATATATAATTTAAAACTCATTTAATGTGCCTGCTCCATCTCCTTTTTAAGTAGCAATTTCAATGACTAGTTGACACAATTTTCAGACAAACATTACTCTTAGGATCTTTGAAAGCAGTGCATGTTCTGTTTGTTTCAATAGTGTGAAATTTAAAGTCTTATTGAGGAGGACATGTTTAAGAAGCTCCTCACGAGCGAGATAAAATTGCAGTAGGGCATGATGGTAGGAACTGCTCTCCATATGAGAAGAACAGAAACTTTCGTGGTGACATCCATTGATGTTTCTTGATTGAAAACATTGGCCATAAGTAACTTTGGTGGAGCTAACATTTACTCATGTAGGATAAAGAAATCAACAGGGCTTCTTCCTCCATGAGCAGCTCACCATCTTGTTTTACTGGGGAGACGGACAAAAATTGAGATGGGTATGTTCAAGTTTCAAGAGCACCCAAGGACCTTCATTTTAGTAATTGTGGCTTTTGGGAATTCCAGAGAAGTGTGTAGGAAACAATGACTGGACGTTGATTGCAGAATTTAAGACGTTTTTGTTGATGATTTCAGCACCGTGGAAGCTAATAAATGGCTGTTTACAACTTAATTCTGAGAGAGTTTTTAACGTAAGGCTCACATAAGAGAGCCTTTTTTTCACTGAAACTTTTCACAAGCACCTCTCCTTCTGAATCTTCTATCACAGTGTCAGGAGGGGCAATTTTAAGAAGGGTCATTCTGTTACTGTAAGACTGAAGATGAGTCTGCCTACTGTTTTTAATCTATATGTGTCCTCTACTCTATATGAGTCTATTAAGAAATTAGACCCGAGAATCCATTTGGCTTAGTTAATGTCAGATAAATCAGGGAAATGTCTCCTGTGTTGGAGGAGATGGATATAATTAACTGACAGATAAACTTAAGCCTTGAATTCTACTTTGACTGGTTGGACCTAATCTTTGCTTTGACTTTTTTCCCATTAACCTATATCCTCTCCATACTCATAGGAGAAATGGGTGTGGTCAGTATTGTTAGATGTATGTTTATTCGTCTACCTTATTTTTATATATTAATACAAAATTAGATTAAAATCCTGTATTTTCAGGGGCCGGGCGCGGTGGCTCACGCCTGTAATCCTAGCACTCTGGGAGGCCGAGGCGGGCGGATTGTTGGAGCTCAGGAGTTCGAGACCAGCCTGAGCAAGAGCAAGACCCCGTCTCTACTAAAAATAGAAAGAAATTAATCAGACAACTAAAGATATATAGAAAAAAAATTAGCCGGGCATGATGGCGCATGACTGTAGTCCCAGCTACTTGGGAGGCTGAGGCAGAAGGATCGCTCGAACCCAGGAGTCTGAGGTTGCTGTGAGCTAGGCTGATGCCACGGCACTCACTCTAGCCTGGGCAAAAGAGTGAGACTCTGTCTCAAAATAAAATAAAATAAAATAAAATCCTGTATTTTCATTATTCACCCTTTTGGTACAGGCACTTTATTTTTCTTGGATCTATTTTAGAGCATTCTCCAAAATCTAATTCATAGATTTCTTTCTTTTTTTTTTCCGAGACAGAGTCTCACTCTATTGCCTGGGCTAGAGTGCTGGGGCATCAACCTAGCTCACAGCAACCTCAAACTCCCGGGCTCAAGCAATCCTTCCACCTCAGCCTCCTGAGCAGCTGGGACTACAGGCATGTGCCACCACGCCTGGCTAATTTTTTCTATATATTTTTAGTTGTCCAGCTAATGTCTTTCTATTTTTAGTAGAGACAGGGTCTCGCTCTTGCTCAGGCTGGTCTCAAACTCCTGAGCTCAAATGATCCTCCCGCCTCAGCCTCCCAGAATGCTCCAAGCATGAGCCACCACACCCAGCCCATAGATTTTTTTTTATTTGTGCAAATTTACAGGGTACATGTGAAATTTTGTTACATGCATATTATGGATTTTGATTGAGTCAGGGTATTTAGGGTGTCCATCATGTGAGTATATTACATTTTTGTTAAGTATAGTCACCCTACTCTGCTATTAAACATTGAATTTATTCCTTCTGTTTAACTGTATGCTGGAACCCTTTAACCTACCTCTCGTCATCCTCCCCTCTCCCCAACTCACCCTTCTCACTCTCTGTTATCTCTTTTTCCACTCTCTGCCTCCATGTGTTCAAATTTTTTAGCTCCCACATAAAAGTGACAACATGGATATTTGTCTTTCTGTGCCTGGATTATTCAACTTAAGATAGTGACCTACAGTTCCATCCATGTTGTTGCAAATGACATGATTTTATTCTTTTTAACAGCTGAATAGTATTCCATTGTGTTTATATACATTTTCCTTATCCATTCATCCACTGATGGACATTTAGGTTGATTCTATTATTATATCTTTGTTATTGTGAATAGTGCTACAATAAAATGGGGGTGCAAGTGAAATATATTGCAGGTGCAATGTATTGATATGTTGATTTCTTTTCCTTTGAATACCCAGTAGTGGGATTGCTGGACCATACAGTGGTTCTATTTTAAGTTTTTTGAGAAATCTCCCTACTGTTTTCCATAGTGGCTGAGCATTACGTAATGTAACATTACCACCAACAGTTTACAAGAGTTCTCCTTTCTCTTGCCAGCATTGGTTATTTTTCGTGTTTTTAGTAATAGCCATTCTAACTGGTGTAAGATGATATCTCATTGTGGTTTTGATTTGCATTTCCCTGATGATTAGTGATGTTGGACATTTTTCATATACTTTTTGGACATTTGTATTTCTTCTTTGGACAAATGTCTATTCTATTCATGACCTTTGCCCACTTTTTAATGGGATTATTAAATATTTGGGTTTTTTCCTATTGAGTTGTTTGAGTTCCTTGTATATTCTGCTTATTAGTCCCCTGTTGGATGACTGGTTTGCAACATGGAAAATGAATGTGAAATGTCGGAGAAGAAACTTTGCATGTTGATCATATTCGGAAGGCACATCTTTAAGCATTAAGCAGAGCATAGACTTGGATTATTCCTGTGTTGTCTTGCGTATCAAGACAACAAGAAAATCTGACACAGTACTGCAATTCAGATCAATTCCCAGGTCTTTTACATTTCCACTCAACTCCAAATGGTTCCAGTTACCAAAAGGATGAGCAACAACAGCAACAAAGAGCAACAACAAAAACCTATACACTTCTGACTTAGAGTTATTTATTTAGGTCTTCCTCCACCTTGTATAGTGAGCTCCATGATGGTAGAATCCTATTTATATCCAACTTCCCAGTTCACTGCTGGTACGCAGAAGCTTAGGAAATCAGACTTCCCCATAGTTCAACTTTGTGTGCTCTGTTCTTCATCCAAACAAAGTGCATGTGTAGTTTCCTGAGATGTTCTGTCTTTCCCAGTTTCCTTCCATTAGTTGACACCCTTCTGTTTAATCAAACTGCCTTCTCTTCTGACACTCATGTATTGAAACCCTACACATTTTATAAGGCATTGCTTTAATCTTAAACTCACTTTGAATTTACCATGAATACTGGCTTCACCTTTCCCGCCCCTAAATTACATGTCAGTTTTCCTGGGTTTCTTATTCTAGTCTTTCATATTTTCTTTTTACATTTTTATTTATTTATTTATTTAGTGCACTGGTTATATTTCCTTTTCAAGGACAGGTTCTGAGCGGTTCTTATCAAATCATTACCTGGTATATAGTGAGTGTTCATTCTCTGGCTAAAGAACAAATGAGTCAGAAAACTGGCAATGAGCTTTATTAGAATCTGCTCGAAGGTCATTCTGGGGACCATGAAACTAGAAGGGAAAAGATGTGGATTGTCACCTTAGTTTATTAGAATAGGTTGAGAAAGGAATGAACAGAAAATTATACTTGATTTACATAGAATATACATTTTGGGATGGGGAAGTGTCTATTATATCATCGTCTTGAGGAAGAGTCAGTGCAAATGTTGGTGGTTTTGGACGAGGTGGCTGTGTAATTCTTTTACGTGCTTCCATGTCCTTGATACTGAGGCAACAATATCTCTCATTTCCACATAGCACTTCACGTCTTTCGGTTATTTTGCAGATTCTCCTGCAATGTCCTTGTATATGGTTATCCCAGCACTTCTTAAGTTGTTCAGTTACTGTGCACAGAAAAGAGCAATAGGGCAAGATCAGAATCTGAGACCGAAGGCAGCCTCGGTTATGGGGAAGGCAGAGGAGGTTTGTGGGGCTTAGAGGCCTGGGGTATCCGCAAGGCATATTCTCCTAATATCCCAAAGAAAATTCTCCAACAAAGTGAACCTTAGGGGTTGTATTTAACTGCATGACTCATATTTAGGTCCTGTAAGGTTTTGGGCCTTCTTTCAACATCTGATAGATTCCACCAAGAACATAAGATCTTGTTGGAGAAAATAAAGGAGCCGAATCCTTGATTCCAGGGTGTGGAACTATGCTCCACATGGGAACGTCAGCAAGTCCGTCTCCATCCTGAACGCTCCCAGGGCACTACCTCCTAGTACTGCCACACCTCTGATGCCTGGGAGCAGTATGTTGTCACTATGTATTTACATCTGAGTCAAACTATTCTCTTGAAACTATTCCCTACTGAGGTCAAGAATGACTTTCTTGCTATCCAGTCAGGTATTCCCCTTACTTATCTTCCTCCCTTATTTATTCTCAGCATTGTACACTTCTGCTGATTCACATCTTCCTTTGGCTTCTATGTCATCACAATAATCTAGATGTCCTTCTAACTCTTGGATTTGTTTTATCCCTCTGTGACTCCTCATTCTCCCTCCACCTCCAGAGGCAAGAATTCCTCCAATGTTCAGTCCTGCACTGTTGCTAACCTTGATATATACATATTTCTTTATGATCCGAAATACTTTTGATGATCTAAGATGAGGGATGTTCGAATTTTGTCTCCTGGGTTTGTACTATAACCCCTGCTCGACCCCAGAGGATGAAGACTGAGAAAAAAGATGATCCTTTCAACCCCAAATTCTATAACTCCTTTGAGTCTTAGGAATTTAGGAGGCCAAGGATAGATCATTATTATTCCTATAATAAGGTGCAAATACAAAAGATCTCGTTTGAAAAGGGAAAGGAAACTCTAATTTTTAAGCTCTTAGTATGTACCTGGTTCACATATGCTATATCACTTAATAAAACCTGTGTGAGGGCCGGGCGCGGTGGCTCAGGCCTGTAATCCTAGCACTCTGGGAGGCCGGGGCGGGCGGATCATTCTGAGTTCAGGAGTTCGAGACCAGCCTGAGCAAGAGTGAGACCCCCGTCTCTACCAAAAATAGAAAGAAATTAATTGGACAGCTAAAAATATATATAGAAAAAATTAGCCGGGCATGGTGGCACATGCCTGTAGTCCCAGCTACTCAGGAGGCTGAGGCAGGAGGATCGCTTGAGCCCAGGAGTTTGAGGTTGCTGTGAACTAGGCTGACGCCACGGCACTCACCCCAGGCAAGAGAGTGAGACTCTGTCTCAAAAAAACAAAAACAAAAACAAAAAAAACCCCTCTGTGAGCCACGTGTCTTTATCTCCGCAGATGAGAAAACTGAGACTCACAGTCTTTACTACTTATTCAAAGCTGACAAACTAGTAGATATTGAAGGCATGTTTCTCAAACCTGACCCCAAAGTTTACTTCTTCCACTATTCACACACTGTAGCACAACAAGCCAAAATACATATCTGAGTGGAAGAAAATATGGCTGAGTGTCAGAGTAAAACCTGTATCCAAAGAAATAAGGGTACCCCTAGATACTGGACTCATTCCTTTCTATAACAAATCCTTCCCAGAAGACATTATGACTTCTTTTCAGCTCTCTGAGTACTTCTTTTTAAGGACAGTACCATGGTATAAGACCCCAGGAAATGAAATTTCTGATGATGTTGGACAGACTTTAGCCATCCTTAGGGGCCCTGTACCTCCCACTGTGGATTATGAAATTCCCTTAGGCTCTTGAAAATGCTTCATCCCGTTGTTGACTTAACTGAATCCCTGGAAAGCTCTGGGTTACCTGTTGGTTTCTGGAACAGCAGAATTGCAATGATCAGGAAGAGCCCCATGGCCAGGCTTCCCAGAGAAGGTGCAGCCAGAGCTCTTGGTCCAGTGAACGGTGCACTATGTCACCTTCCTCAGAGACTTGGATTCTTATGCACTGAACCAGAACAGATGGTATGATATGAAGTATGCCCCCAAACTTCTGAACTGTGGGCTTTTCATCATGTGGGCAGACACAGGAAATTTGAGGTCACCCACTTTACCCCCACATGGAATTCAGAGACACAGCATGTTCCATCCCATCACACCGGATGCCATTCTGTAGGCTATAGACTACTGGTGGGAAGAATCTGTGCTTTTCCTACTTTGGCCGTCTGCCCAGCTAGACCAAGGTAGACATGTACCCACCTCTAAGAATGCATAAGGAAATATAAACCAAGACATAAACCCCAAAATCCAACAAGAAGAATCTCTAGTAGGTATCTTTCATGTTTGGGAAGAAGGTATGCTGTAGTTGGGTCTAATCTAAGGTCACCTGATTTTTGACAAAGGTGCCAGAACATATATTGGGGAAAGGACACCTTCTTCAATAAATGGTGCTGGGAAAACTGGGTACCCACGTGCAGAAGAATGAAACTAGACCCCCATGTATCACCATATACAAAAATCCACTCAAAATGGATTAAGACTTAAGTGTAAGACCTGAAACTATAAAACCACTAGAAGAAAACATAGGAAAACTGCTTCAGGACATTGGTCCAGGCAAAGATTTTATGACTAAGACTTCAAAAGCACAGGCAACAAAAACAAAAATAGACAAATGAGACTATATTAAACTAAAAAGCTTCTGTACAGCAGAGGAAACAATCAACAGAAGAAAGAGACAACCTATAGAATGGGAAAAATATTTACAAATTATTCATTTGACAAGGGACTAATATCTAGAATATACAAGGCAAAAAAACCAAATAACCAGATTAAAAAGTGGGCAAAAGATCTGAATAAACATACCTCATACCTCAAAAGAAGACATCAAAATGGCTAACAAATATATGAAAAAATACTCGACGCCAGTAATCATCAGGGAAGTGCAAATCAAAACCACAATGAAGTATCGTCTTACCCTAGTTAGAATGGCTATTATCAAAAAGACAAAAAATAGCAAATGCTGGTGACGATGTGAAGAAAAGGGAACTCTTATACACTGTTGGTGGGAGTATAAATTAGTATAGCCATTTTAGAAAACTGAAGTTTTCTCAAAAAACTAAAAATAGAACTAGTATACAATTCAGCAATCCTACTACTGGGTATCCAAAGGAAAGAAAATCGGTATATCAAAATGATACCTACATTTCCATGTTTATTGCAGCTATTCACAATAGCTAAGATATGGAATCAACCTACCTGTCCATTAACAGAAGAAAGGATACAGAAAATGTGGTCTATATATGCAGTGGAATACTCTTCAGCCATAAAAAGAATGGAATTCTGTGATTTGTGGCAACACGGATAGCCTGGAGGACATTATGTTAAAGAACATGTCAGGTACTAAAAGATAATTACTGGATGTCCTAACTTATATGTGGAAACTAAAAAAAAAAAAATTGATCTCATGGCAGTAGAGAGTAGAATTGTGGACAGTAGAGGCTGGGGAAGGTTTGGGGGAGGAGAGAACAGGGAAAGATTGGTTGATGGATACGAAATTACAGCTAGACAGGAAGAATGAGTTCTGGTGTTGCAGCACTGTCGTGTGAATACGGCTAACTACAATTCATAGCGTATTTTTAAAAGCTAGAAGAGAGGATTTTGAATGTTCCCAATGCAAAGAAATTATAAATGTTTGAGGCGATGGATATGCTAATTACCCCGATTTGATCCTTACCCATGGTATACATGTATCAAAATATCACTCTGTATCCTACGTATATGTGTAATCATTATGTGTCAACTAAAAATAAAAGAAAAATGGCTAAAATGGATGATTGTGTGTTATATGCATTTTACCACAATTTTAAAAAAGATACAGAAGAGTATTCTTTCTTTTTTCCAGATGGACTTTGAGAGTATTATTTTGATCTTCTAATTATCCTTTAACATATTTAAGATTCCTTCATCTTTATTATGTTATTTATTCCATTATTATTTAAATATGTATGTGTTCATGTGTGAGTCTTATAACTGAGAATCTTTTTTTGTTTTACTTTGTTTAATTTTTTATTATTATTTTTTTATTTCAGCATATTACAGGGGTACAAATGTTTAGGTTACATTTTTTTTTCTTCTTGAGACAAAGTCTTGCTCTGTCACCCAGGCTTGAGTGTTGTGGTGTCAGCCTAGCTCACAGTAACTTCAGACTCCTGGGCTCAAGCCATCCTCCTGCCTCAGCCTTGGGAGTAACCGGACTACAGGTGTGCACCACCACGCCCGGCTAATTTTTTCTGTTTTTAGTAGAGATGGGGTCTTGCTTTTGCTCAGGCTGGTCTCAAACTCTTGAGCTCGAGTGATCCTCCCTCCTCGGCCTCCCAGAGTGCTAGGATGACAGGTGTGAGCCACCACGCACAGCTGTAACTGAGAATCTTGAGTAGCTCTAAGGTATCTTTCACTGAGTAAAATGTGTCCACAAGGGGGAGGTGTTCGCCTAGATTATTCTTAGATCATTGATTGCATTTTTCAAAAAATTTCCACCCTATTAACATTGATATGCAGTAAAAAATAAGCCAGTTGCCTTGGACGAGCACTTCCCCATTGTTCAGGTCATGCAGTAGCTTTACACAGCAATCTCTTTTACACTGACGGAAATTAACACAGAAGAAATCCTTTCTACCGGCAAATATAAATTTAAGGGACTTTACCTCAGAGGTCCCAAGGATCGCCTCTCTTCACCTTCGCCACAAACCTTTACATAGTTTAAACAATAGTCAAAGAATTGGTTTTATTATTTATTTATAGTCTTCCTGTGGACATGAATTTCCCCTACAGGTGACTTGTTGGCGGAGCATCAAATAAGGACAATAAGTTAAGTCTGCACAATCAGGAGAAGTGTATAAGGATTTCTTCTTGTTTAAGTTTTATTTCTGAAACTGGGTGTTAAATTAATAATGAGAAACATAGGAATGGGTCCTAGTACTGAGGACAAATCACTAATAAACAAATAAATAAAAAATGTATAATATTCATGTTGGCAGAAGAAAATATGATCTATCCAAAAGCGATGAAGAAAATGGGGAATAGATAGGTCACAACTAGAGGCAGGAAAAAGTCCTCATGTACCAGTAATTATAATACATTCTCATGGCTTAAACTCATTGATCAAGTAACAGAGTTTTATCATTGGATTAAAAAAAGATTCCAGCAATGTTAGATAATAAGACACATTAATAGTAAACTTTTCTTAATGGGAATATAGCAGAATAGATATATTGAACAATGTATCTGGGGAGAATGACTCAAAAAGTTTGATAAACTTAAAAAGGAAATTATTATCATACTGTGCAGCTATCAAAGAACTAAAGGAATTTGCACAGGCCAAAAACTAAGAATGGAAACTCTGGAAGGTAAATGGAGCACCATTTTGATAGCTGTGTGGGATGTATAAAATCAACATCCAGTCCAAGGTGAGACATATAATTGATACTCTTATATAAACCTGGGATTCAAAGGCAACAACCTCAGCATAAGGAAGAATGAAATCTCTCTCTCTCTCTCTCTCTCTCTCACACACACACACACACACACACACACACACACGAGTGTACACACACACATGGTCTGTATTGGGTCTTTTTTTTTTTTTTTTTGGCCAGTGCTAACCTTGGCTTTGGATGGAAGAGGGAAATATTAACCCTGTGTTAACCCTAGTGAATTGTAACCACAGCTTCTCATGGGTTTTCAATCTAAGTTCAAGCTACTTATGTGGATGAAAAAAATCAAGTAGAGAATTTAATTTTAAGTAGTCCCAGTTAGTACAGCTAGGTGATTGGTGGAAGCAAGTGTCAATCTTTTCTTCAGGCATCTAAGGCACCCAAAAATTTCTAAATGCGAAATTCCAATTAAAATGAGAATCTTACAGGTTAACATCATAAAACACAAAATGAAATATGATCCTGTGGGTATGAGTCATTAGAAGGGTCAGACATTAGAAATGGAAGCAATATACAATAATAATAACAATGACAGGAATAATAATGATGAACCCTTATATAGCACTTTCTACAATGTGTGCTTTGCACTCCTCTAGGTGTTTTACATGTATGAACTCATTTACTCTCACAGCAACATTTTGAGGTATATATTATTATCTCCATTTAACAAATGAGAAACTGAAAGGCACAGAAAATTAGGAAACTTACCTCAGATCCCACTGCTGGAAAGAGATGGAGCTGGGTTTGAATCCAGGCTCTAAAAATGCAATATGGTAGCTACCAGAAACATAGCTGTTTGAATTTAAATTAACTAAATGTAAATAAAAATTTAAAGTTTAGTTCTTCAGTCATTTTAGTGCCCAAAATATTATAGAGCACATTTCAAATGCTTTACAGCCATGTGACTAGTGACCGCCATATTATGCAGTACGGATCTAAAACACTTCCATCTATGCAGAAACTTACTGGAGAGCACTGTTCTGTGGGCTGAGAATTCACAACTCTATTATGTGCCTAATAGTGGATTATCAGATCATTTTTAGATTCATTCAACCAGCACCAAGTAAAAATATAGAACTCTTCATCACGAAAAGATCTTGCTCTCTTACTTTCTTATAGTCACACTCACCTTCCTCTCCTGACTATCCATAACTCCTGGCAAACGCTAATTTGTTTTACATTTACATATTTTTTAAATTTCAAGAATATAATCATGTACTATGTGACCCTTGACATTGTCTGTTTTCCCCCCATTCAGCATAATGCTCTTGAAATCCATATAAGTGTTTACATGTAACAATAGTTTATTTTTTGTTGCTGAGTGGTATTCCATAGTATGGATGTACCACTCTTCGTTGGTCAATCACCTATTGAATGACGTTTTGGTTGTTTACAGTTTTGGGCTATTATAATGCTACCATTAATATCACTGTGTAGGGTTAGTGGAGTAAAACGTTTTCATTTGTCTGGCATAAACACCAAGGAGTGTATTCTATTGTTGTTGGGTGGAGTGTCCTATGAATATTGATTAGATCCTGTTGGTTTATGGTATTTTTGGATTCTTCTATACCCTTGCTGATTTTCTGTCTAGTTGTTGTATCAGTCGTTGAAGTCATCAACTATAATTGTAGATTTGTTTATTTCTCCTCTTAGTCTCATCAGTTTTTGCTTCATGTACTTTGAAATCTTGTTATTTAGTTTGTAGACATTTAGGATTGCTATGTCTTATTGATTGATTGACTCTTTTGTCATTATATGATTTTCCTCTCTGTCCTTAGTAACTTGTTTTGCTTTGAAGTCTCTTTAATTGATATTAATATAGCCATTCCTACTTTATTTTGATTAATATTTGCCTGGTGCATCTTTTTAGTATATGTTAGAAATGAAGTCTACCGTTTTATGTTTTGTTTTCTGTTTGTTCCTTCTGTTTTTAATTTCTCTGTTCTCTTTTTTCTCCCCATTAAACAATTTTTAGAATTCCGTTATGATTTATCTATAATTTAAAAATTATACTTTTGAATGAATACCCAATTAGGACCGAGTATCAATGGCCATTGAAATCAAAATCCCATTTAATTTATTGAAGGCAAAGATTTACTCAAAATCACTAGGACGCACATAGCCGTGCACATGCATGGTTTACAGAGCTCTGCAAGCTGACGAGCTAAAGAGGTAGTCGTCAGCTTTGAGGATATCTTCAGGATTAGCATGAGATCGGTGAGAGATGTGGCCCTGGGAGCAGGCAAATTGCTTTCCAAATGTTGTTATTCCTGTGCAAGATCCTTTTCCTCCCCGCAACTAGAATTTTTATATTTTATTTCTAAAATTTTTCATAATTTAAAATGGAATAACCTATATCTCACATGACTTTTGAAGTCTACATTTCTTAGAGTTTCATAGGGGTCATAGACTATAGTGCTCTACGTGCCTTATCTATTTTAGTTTTTAGAGTGATTGTAGGAGGTAGGTATGTGATCATTCTTGCCTTACCAATGAAGACATTGAGATAGAGACCACATAATGAGTTAAAGTAGTAAGGGACAAATCTAGATGTAACCCTATATACATTTTGCTCCAGGTTGCTCAGCTTTTATCATGTTCTCATAATGATGAAACAATGCTTTTGTTTAAGAAATTGTGCATTATTGTGCATGGCACATTGTGGGTTCTCATACAATAAAGGTTCTCCCTCCCCTTGCCTCCCAGAGTCCATTAGTCAACCCCGAAGCAGGGAAATGCTGTTTGCCAGGTACCTAAGTTCCAGCATGGTATGAACGTTGGGTAAAACGGAAGGTAAGAGGACAGGAGGACAATGTTTCAGACTGCAGCCCTGAGATTATATTCCTCATCCATAATCAAAGTGATCGTAGCTCTAAGATGTTTTCAAGGTAGTAATCAAGGTGATTACTGTGGAGAAAGCACAACAAGTTCTACCAGAAGCCTTTAAAACCCATCTAGCTGTTCAAAGAGGTCTCATGACCCTCAACTCTGTCACTCTTCTCTGCATAATAATGAGTCTTTCCCCAGGCAAAACAAGGGCTGTAATCACCCATATCTATGCAGAGTAGTCATGGTCCAGTGGGCAGGGCCCCAGGTAAATGTGCCTTGCTGTTCCTCGTCCAGGAAGTAGCAACCTGCTGCAGCTAAATCCCTATGATATGATTAATGTTTTAATATGCTGTTCTTGCAACCATCAAAGTACCTTGAATGGGAGTAAATATTTTCTCTATTTTTCAATTTCAAAAATGTAGGCTCAAAGGTGGGAAAGGATTTGTCCATAATCCAAGATTGGATATATAGCGGGACCATGGAAGACCTCATATATGTAAGACTCTAAAGCTTATGTTTTTTTCCTACTATTCTCCTCTGCTGAAGTAAACTGCTTCCATGCGTCCACCTTCCAGAGTGAGTTCATGAGTTCTGCCAACAAAGAGAGCCATGGGTATAAGAGGCAGTGATGTCCTACCAGTTGGGACAATCCAGCCCCTCTGCTATGTGATGACATAGATCATAATGTGTCCTTTGAAGGAGGCAGAAGCCTCTTTCCTGGGGAAGATCTAGAATAAATAAAGGCGAGATTTCAGTAACACCCCATAATTTTTCAGGCCCTTGAAACCCCTCTTTACTTATTCAACAAGAATTAATATAGAATCAAGTTAGGAAATGATACGAGAAAGAGAAAGATAAAATGGTTCCTGTCCTTGAATAAAATTTCAAAGCCTAGTAAGGGAGAAGACGTATGCAGATATGTAGAATACAGCCTGTGAAATGATGACATAAAATTCTGGATAAGCCAGAACAGCGGGGCACAAGAGGTGGTAGTAGTTTTATTTTGGGTGAGGTGGTGTGGTTATCAGTGGCCTCCAGAAGAAAATAAAGAATTTTTTCCAGGCAGGGATAAGTGGAGACAGAAAAATATGCATAAAAACTGAAAGCCAAAAATAATCTGGTGAGTTGAAATCAATTACAAACAAGTGTGTGTGGCAGGAGTGCGAGATGCCCTGTGAGAGAGGGATAGGAGGAGGTTCAGAACATGAAGAAGAGTGAAGGCAGGACTGGAAAGTTGGCTTAGGATGCTAAGCTGTGGGCAAGGATGCCACAGGGGAGTTTAATGATTTCGATTTGTGTTTCATAAAAATGACTCTGGCTATCATTGTAGGGGATGGACGGGTACGTTTGTGAAAGGAATGCAGAGCGCTCAGTGCGGGAGCCTATTGCAAAAACCCCAGTAGCAGCTGGAGATAAAAGTCATGCACAATTAGAGGTAGAAAGCACATGGATCTCTTAATAACTGGATGGGGATCAAGTGAAGAAGGAAAAAGCGTTCCGCGATGGCACCCATGAACTTGTGTCAATAGTCGAGATAAACCTTCCACCCATGTTTTCTCCCACTTTTACATCTCTTCACTAAACTTTGGCATTTTATGACGTCAAAGGTGAAGTAGACTCCACAAAACATAAGCTAATCTCATATTTTTAGAATCAGAAGGATGCTGGCATGACAAAGGTGGGAAGACAGACAGTGAGTCCAAC
This sequence comes from Indri indri, assembly GCA_004363605.1. Taxonomy (NCBI): domain Eukaryota; kingdom Metazoa; phylum Chordata; class Mammalia; order Primates; family Indriidae; genus Indri; species Indri indri. Next base: position 16,774 of record RJWJ010031753.1, read on the forward strand.
ACTATCATTTCACAGTGGGCAGACAGACTGACAAACACGGCTACTCTAGGTGTCCAGAAAGTGAAGGCCAGTGAAGTTATTATTCTCCAACTGCCAGGGAAGTGGGCCTGAGGCATGATGGGTGACTATGATGCAGGCAGTCAAATTCCCTTATTGGTGCAGGCAGAGCTTGTAAGGGAAAAATCCTATTGCTTAAGTGCCTCTCCCAGTATCCAGGTTACACTATAGAGCCCTTGACCTCCCTTCCATCCTACTTAAGTTGGAAGCCGTGTGTGAGGATTCCTAGGGAGAGAAGGAAATTGGACAACATCATAGCGTGGTGACAAGTTGGAAGCTGTGAGTGAGGACTCCTAGGGAGAGAAGGAAATTGCACAACATCATAGCGTGGTGACAGAATGCTCCCAGTAGTCAATTTAGTCTGTCCCAGTCTTCTAATGCTTAGAAGTCACGTTTCCTGTTCTCTGAAGTGAGGTCATAATACCTACATTCTGAGGTCGTTGTAGGAGAGCCTAATAAAATGATTATCAAAGCAATCTGTGGGATGCTTTTGTATTACTACTTCGAAACTATCTAGAAAATGTAGCTTTCAATCTGTGGAAAATCACATCCACAGAAGACCTTCAGTCATTCCATAATATAGGCCAGTGGTTCTTAAAGTGTGGTCCCAGGACCAGCAACACCAGCATCACCTGGGAACTTGAAAGCAACTCAGATTCTCAGGCTCTGTCGTAGAATCAGGAACTAAAGGCAAGGCCCAGAACTGTGTGTTTTAGTGGTCCCTCCAGGTGTTTCTGAACACGCTCAGGTTTGATAAAATTGCTAAGGTGTATTGTGGGCCTATCACTCTCTTCAAAGATGTCACTGCTTCTACTCATTGGTCCTGAATGGGTGTTTGGGGCTAACCTTCACTCGTGCCTGGCTTTTATCTTATTTGCACCCCTACCCCGGAATTGCTAGTGCAATGAAGCTGTGATGACCTTCCAAACATCATTGAGTGGAGGAGCAGTGGGAAGGGGGCTACAGAGAGAAGACTGACACCAGAATAAGCCTCTTTGCTTTAATGTATCAGAGATCCTAGGTCAGGAGACAGGCTGGAATTTTCAGGTCTCAGGAGCAGCATCGACCTCCCGAAATACTGGTTCTGGGGATTTTGTAGTTGTAGTCTTGACTTCACAGGAAACCAAAGAATCACCACTTTTGCTTGCCAGAATACAGCATAGTTTTTGTCTGCTGCACATGCCCGTAGGGGGCTCTGTCTGCATCTCTCCAGTTCTGCACTTCTTCCTGCAATTTCCAGTTTTGTTTGCACACTTTCTCACGTACCAATTACCTGCATAAAGGAATTATGTAGATTTATCAAACCTGAAATATTTATCACAAAAAGATAAAAACAACAATAGTTTTTTTGTGCACTGATTATTCAAGTCCCTTACTAGTTACTTGGTCATGTTTTTCCTAATCATAAAAACCTGCTCTGAGGATTAAATGAGATTTTATGAATGTATACACACACAGAATATTTAATATATGCATGGGGTCCTCATTTCTGAAATCAGAATTCTGCATGCAAATACTCACCAGGAGATACGTCCTAATTTTTTAAATGGGAAAATATATAACATATTATTCTACATGAACACAAAATCCCCAACCAATTTCCTCGAATGTGACCAAGGCACACATAAACCCCTAAACAGAAATAAAAACAATTATTTTTAAAATAAGAAAAGGTCTCAAATGCTGTTGTCTTTCTCACCATTCCTGAAACACACATGGCTTTGGTTGACAATTGCTGAGATTTTCAAAATGTCTTTACATGTTTCTGAGATCCTACAAGTTATATTTACAACATAACTCTAGACTTGTCTTATATGTTGTCTTATTAAAAATATTGTGTCAAGTGCACTCGAATGTCTATGGCAGCACAATTCACAATTGCAAAGATGCGGAAACAACCCAAGTGCCCATCAATTCATGAGTGGATTAATAAAATGTGGTGTACGTATACTGTAGAGTACTACTCAGCCATAAAAAAGATGAATTAATACCTTTTGCAACAATCTGAATGGAACTGGAGACCATTCTCCTAAGTGAAGTATCTCAAGCATGGTAAATCAAACACCACACGTACTCACTATTAAACTGGAACTAACCAGTGAGCACACATGTGCACAGAGAGAAGTAAAACTCAATGGAAATC
>RJWJ010031754.1:0-18992 GCA_004363605.1 Indri indri
ACTGTTGCCGTAGCCATCAGCTTCTCTTTTAAGCTCTCTTCTGCTTCTTGGGCACTAGGGACACTGTGAATAGAGGCTATTAGGGCTCGGGCAGGGGGATTCCCCAGAACAAAGCCCTGGAGGAGGGAGGCAGGCTGGAGTTTGCTCGCTGTTCCCCCTTTAGACCAAATGCGGAGCCCGGTGCAATGCCTGGTTCTAGCCAGCCTTCTAACAGCAAGAAAGGGACAGAACTTGGAAGAGGCCGGGGCCAGGCCTTGTGAGGCCACCTACATCTCTCTGCCAGATGGAGACACATCCCAGCAGCCGTGCCCACCTCCTCCGTCACTCACGCGGTCTTCTCAAGGGATTCTCCTGGTGCCAGCACATACCTGCATACTGCAGAACACCTGAGACCCACTCCAGGGGGTGGCTTTTCAGGTAGAGCAAGTGGTGACCATAGAAAGACTAGATCCCGTTTTAAAGATCTGGTTCTCGTCTCTTATGCCCACAAAGCATGTTTATCCTTCTACATCCATCTCTGCAGTGCTCCGGGACCCTGACTGCTCCTGGGGTGGAGGAATCAGCTGCCCATATAAGTGGTGCCTGTTTTCACAAGGACAAGGGTGGCTTGTATGAGAGCCCGAGGGTCATTTCTCATCTTTTGTTATGCAAACTGTTGGTTTTCCAGGACTAGATGTACTTCCCTGGAGACCCAGCCCATCTTCTGCTACAGAGTACAGCACGGGACAGCATGCTCCACGGGACAGCTTTGGCGGAGAGACACACAGTTTTGGGGATGGGACGTGGCTACTCTCAATCACTGAAGGCCAGCAGATGTTGCCTCAGTGTGGTGGCACCTGACCCCAAGACCAGATCCAGGGATCTAGTTGGTAACTCAATGGCCTTACATTTTTCTACAAGCTTATAGACATACATTTCCTCCTTTTTCTTTTCCTCCTCGAGGATTGGCTTTATTAATGGCAAGAATTCAAGAGGTCCCCCAGTCTCTCAGGCAGCTCGAGCCCCCAAGTGCCTTTCCCCATAAATGTCCCCTGCAGTCACCTGTTCCGTCCAGGCGTATTTTGTCAGGCTCCCTTTGTTACACATCTCCCTCCACTGACCTCGGCAGCTTCCTCACCAACGTGCAGGCCAATTTCTTTCGGAAGTCTCTGGATGCATTTTCATATCTATAACATCAAAGTCCGTACTTCTATCCACATTTGCCAAACACCTTCTTGGAGTTGATGGTCAGACTGGGGACTGTAAGATTTGCAGACACAGGGGTATGTTTTAAAAGCCACAGTTCAAATCCTCCTCTCTGGGAGCTGGCCTTGCACCACCGGAAAAGAGCCATATATTTTGATCCCTTGTGGCTTCCCCCAAGAGCTGGGCAACTCTGCCAGATAGCCGACCCTCTCCCCTCATTCCGAAGCCTCTGCCAGAGCTGCGGAGGCCGGCTGGGCCTGCCAACAGACTTCACCAGCTGTCCGAGTAGACCCTGTCCTCTTATGTGAAGAAAAATCCCACTTTCTTTAGAAACTTCGTATGGGAAGATGTTGGTCTACAGAGCCCCTTTCAAAACTTCTAACGTCTTTTTTGGGATGTTTCCACAATTCACCGCCTGACAAACTTGGACCACACTTGTTCGCACATGCTGGCCTTTGTGTCTGATACGTCTGGGACAGACTAATGGGTTCTCCCAGTGGTTCTAGAAGTAATTCCTGTGATTCCTTCTCACTTTGTGATGGTGCTCCAGCCCATCGCCTGCAGGCCTGGCCAGCCGGGGGAGGGCGGCAGCTGGGCTGGGAGGTGTCTTGACTCTCCCTGTGACGCCATCACTGGATGAGTGTGGGGCCAATCCGTGGGGAATTGCAGGGCAGCTCCATAAAGGTAACCCGGACGTCCTTGGGAGAAGAGAGACTCTGAGGAGACTGCAAAGCGCTGTCAACAGTGCCTTCTGACTGCAGACGAGTCCCTACCTCACAAGGAGACCCCTTCCCTGGCAGCCTTGATGTCCACCCAACTGTGATCCTTTGGTCCTTTTTGGGCAATGACTGAGTCCTCTCACCTCCAAGGAGAGGAACGCATCTCAACATCTCCTCCTCACACCCTCGTTGGCTCCATCGCCTGTGCCCACAGTCTCTGCTCCAGCTCCTGCCACTCCAGCGCCCAGCATTGCTTCCTGCAGGGAGACCTTGCTTAGGAGGCTAGCAGAGGGAGATGTCCCCTGTGCTGAACACTCCGCCATGCGTTATGTCATTTACTCCTCACAGCAGCCCTGGGAGGCAGTAAGAGCATTGCTCCCATTTTATAGAATAGAAAACTGCTGCTTAGACAGGTGAATTTTGCCAACTATTGATGAAGGAGAGGGGGATGCAAGTCCTGGGTCATTGCCTGCAAGTCTGTATGCACAGCTGTGGGACATGCACAGCTGTGGGACAAGTGTGGTGGCCCCCACCTTGGCCAGCCCTGCAGCAGGTGCCAATGCTACAGTCTTTGTCAGCATCCTCTGCCAGCATTGCCACCCAGCCGCCTCTATAACCAATGCCAACAACTATTGCAAGAGCAAGAAAGACCTCCCTTAGACCAGAGTGTCTCGAACTCGGCACTGTTGGAATTTGGGACAGGATAACTCTTTCTTGGGGAAGGGGCTGTCCTGGGCATTGTAGGATGTTCAGCAGCGTCTCCAGCCCCCACCCTCTGGATCAGTAGCATCCCCTGCCCTAGTTGTGACAAACAAAAATATCCCCAGACATTGCCAAATTCTCCTGGAGGATGTGCGGGGGTGGGTAGTGTGTGTAGCAGAATCACTTGGTTGAGAACACTGTCCTAAGGGACTCATTCTATCAGCTCTCCCCCTGCTTCTGAGCCAGGGGTCCTGGGAAACTTAGGTCTCTGATGCAAAATCTGTCACCACTGTGGCACTTTGAAACACTACTCCTGCTGGGGCAGGCACCTCTCACCATCTCTTAGTCCATTCCAGCAGTCATAACCAACTACCATAGACTAGGTGGCTTATAAACAACAGAAATTTATTTTCTGACATTTCTGGAGGCGGAAGTCCAAGATCAGGGTGTCAGGATGGCCAGGTTCTGGTGAGGGCTCTCTTCCGGGCTGCAGACGGCTGTCTTCTTGCTGTGTCCTCATACGGCAGAAAGGGAGCTCTCTGTGGTTCCTTCTATAAGGACACTAGTCCTGTTCATGAGGGTTCCAGCATTATAAGCTAATCACCCCAAAGTCCCCACCTCCTAATCCCATCCTTTTGGGGGTTAGGATTTCAACATACGAATTGGGGGGACACAAACATTCAGACCATCGCACCCTCACTGTCCTGTGTGCTCCACGATGTACAGCCCTCTCCTGGGGAACTCAGATGGCCCCTGTAGCATTAGCTTATTCATCGGTCAGGCTCCCTTTCAAGAGAGAGAGTCCCTGAACTCTTCACACCCCATCCTCATCAGCCATCCTCACCCTCCCTTCCCCAATCCCAGCCCCCCAGGAGGAAATTCCCTCCATCCTTCCTTCGAGGACAGCCTGACCCCAGAGCCTGCATTCCCAAGTCCTGTGCCACCCGAGGGTGACAATGAGGTTGAAGTCTCACCTGGATAAGAATGAGCCCTCCACGGGAAGGGGCTGTGCAGAGACAAAGCCTGGATTCCCCCAAAGGTCCCGACCTGTGAGATTCACACAGATACCCCCAGAAATGCCAAGCGAGGCACCTCGGTGGCCAATTGTCTGGGCTCTCTTTGGAGAGGTGAACGGGCCATCCATCATCGGCTGGCTGTGGCGCCGGCCACTGGCTGTCCGTGCCGAGGCTTGTGTCCATTAACGTCATCTAGTTTTTAGATTTTCCTAATTAAGAAAGGTTCCCACCAGCAACAGCAAAAATCCTCACCACCTCTTTCATTATCTCAGCTTTTCTTCCCCTTAATTACTATTGAGCTCCTGGCTGATTAAATTAGTTTTTTGAGGTCCTTTCTGAAATCTTGGGGAAATTATCTAAAAATCATGAAATCAATTCCCTTACGCTGTTTTAATCCTTTATGCCGTAGGCTCAAAGAGGGACGGGCAGACAAGTGCAGGCCCTCTGAGGAGTGTGCAGCTCCACACTGCTTGCCAGCCTTCTAGGGCCTTTGTGGACCATCTGGGTCAATTTCCTTCCAAGTAAATGAAATGCAAATAAAAATTCCAGCAGTTTTTCAGCTGCCGGCTGCCCGCTGATTAGCATGACAGAGGCGGGAGATGAGGCCTGACCCGGTGCACTTCCCCTCATCTCATTAAGTTGTAACTCCACCGCCGCTGCATTCACGCTGTTTATTGACGCTGAAAGGCGTCTTTATCCAAAACTAGCTAAATTCACATTCAGAGTTTTTACTTGGAAGTCTTGCCTGCTCCAGCATCCACATGAAAGTGAACCTATTGTGGCTGGCTCATGCGTCCTGCTGATTCCGAAACAATCTGGAGGGTTCCCAAAAATGTTTATTTCACAAGTTTATATCCTCCCATCCTCCTCCCCCAGCCGCAAAATGCACAGGGACTCTCCTCTCCACGCAGGAAGAGGCAGGGGGGAGTGTGGGAAGAATCCTAAAGTCAAGTTCTTAGCCGTGCTGGGAAGGATTTGGGCCTGAATGACTCTGTAGGTCTGGTGCAACCTGCGCAGCTCTCGGCAGCTCTCGGGGCCCTGCCAAGCTTTCTTACCTGGCACACACACGGCTGTTCCCCTGGGTCGCATCTCCTTGCTCTCCCTTCTTTAGAAAGTGTTCGAAGGGCAGCTTCCTCTGTCTGTGTCCGTTAACCTTACGTGAAAACAGCATGACAGCGGCCCTGTTTTACTGTTGGGGTCCTCGCTGATTTACGGCTTTGCCTCATGCTCTGTTTGCAGGCGGGGGAATGATTCTCTCACTGCTGGGGTTGGGAGGTCCCAGGGCTGTGTGGCCTTCCTCCCGTTTTCACCTAAGAGAATGCTTCACGGCAGACTAGAGGTATTTATCTTTGGAAATTGAGAGTGTGGGGTTAGGAGATGAGATTCAAGAGAAGGAGGAAGTCATTATTATTTGCGATTCTCTGTTGCCCCCAAATGAAACATGACGATCAAAACCCAATGTCTATGAGCCATTTGGGAGAGAGCTTTGAAATTGAATTTAATGAATAATCTGGTTGATGAGTGACTTTTTTTATACGAAAGTAAAGCCTGATGCTTACAGATTCTGGTTAGGATTTAGCCCACCGGGTGTGCGTGGATTTGTACGTGGCAAGAGGGTTGGCATCCTTCAGAATGCACACCTGAGATCTTTAGCAGCCCAGAAAGCATTTTTGAAATAAGTCAACAACGGTGGACCTGTTACAGTGCTTTACCAGTCTACAAAACCATTTGCCACAGGATCTATGCTGAGGATTACAATATTCAACATTTTTTATTAAATCATTTTCTACTTGGGTTTTCTTTTAGGGCTGGTTCCTTCTCATGGCCTAAATCAGCAGGTTGGTCATTTTGCACATTGGCTTGGATTTTCCTGCTATTGGTACAAACATTTCATTTCCTCTTGGGTTGGCCAACAGGAGGGGTGGGTGGACTGTGGGCTGCAGGCGACCGCCCATCCATAGCAACTGTGTGGGGGAACATCGGCTTTGCTCAGCTTGCCCAGCTACAGATGACCAGCATATGCCAGAACGCTTGCGACTGTACAGGGGCAAAAGACAGCATCAGGGCGTGACCTCGGTAGGACCTTCCTGTGGGTGGCAACACAGGACCCTCGGGTCTGAGAGGCAAGCTGGCGTCTGATGGGTGACTGCAGAAATTGTGATGGGGTGGGTAACCCAAGTGAGCGTGCGGGGCTGGCAGTCTGAGCAGATGCTGCCTTTGAGAAATGAGCCAGGACCCACAGCATTAAAGGTGACATTTTATAAAGGTGCCATCTTACAAGGAGTCATCTCCTCCATTCCTCATGACTCAAAAGCTTTATATGGACAGCCTCATTTCTCAGATCAGGAAACTGAGGCTCAGAGAACCACTGTGTTGCCTGAAGCCACAGAGCTGGAGTTGGGGGCAGGTCTCCCTGACCCCGGAGCCCGTACTCCTCTCGATACGCTGTCCTGTCTTCTCCACACCGCACCACGAGCCACACATTTCTCAGCTCCAGTTCAGACATGGGGTGCCCGTGTGCCTCAAAGAAGTAAAACCACAGACCATGGGAGCTACACGCAGGACATTTAGCAACCCTGTGGGTGTATCTCTTCGATGCTGCCTGACACGGGCTGTTCATTCTGCCTGACAATCCTGTCTGCCCAGCCAGGAAGCAGAGGTGTGATCACGAGAAGAAAGAATAAATGCCCTCAATGCCTTTCTCCATCTCCACAGGGTGGAGCAGCTCACTGGGGATGTGGCCCGAGCTGAGGCTTCTGGGGTACACTCAGTGCTGGGCCAGGGCTTTTCTCATCTTCCCTGCAAGCCAGGCTGTCCCAGGGACCCAGCAGGCCAGGGCACAGCTCTGCCACATCCCGCCCTCCCCTCACTATGCAAACCTGGGGGAGGTGATCACCGTGCAGGCGGACCCCAAAGTGGCCACTCTCCCCACAGCGGATCAGGGACAGTCCTCACTCGCCATGTCCTCAAAGATAAGAATCAATGTTGTCCCTGTTGTGATCATACAAAACAATAGTATATTAAATAATAAAGTCAGAATAGCGGCAGGCTGGCCGTATGCCAGGCACTGTGTCAAATACTTTACAACTGTCCTGTTAAACAAGTAGAAGATATCATCGTTAGATCCAGCAGCACCTGGCCCATGGTCTACCTTGCTTCACAGTGTGGTCCACGGATCATCAGCATCCGCATCATCTAGGAGCTTGTTAGAAAAGCAGAATCTTGGGTCCCACTTCAGTCTTACTAAATTTTAACCTGCATTTTAAGACTATTGCTATGTGGCTCAGATGCACATTAAAGTTCAGGAAACACTAATACGGAGTTCTCTTCAAGTCCAGGATAAAGGAAAGAGTATGGTTTTCTTTTCTCAAGATTTTTAACTCACATAGGACTATACATATATGAATTCTGAGCCAACTTGTAGCTTCTTGAATTCATGTTTCCTTTGTGCCTGGTAAAAAAGAGTTTTTCAAAACTTCTTTGAAAGCTTACTATTCCTTTCAGGCCCTTATGAGTGTTAAGAAGCTTTTACCCAACAACGTCAATATCCTTGAGTATCTTCAGAGTGCACTGTGTGATTTATCTTAGATCATCTTCCCAGTAGTCCTGGGAGCTGGGGACTATGGTTGCTGCTTCTCTGATGTAAGTAGAAAAGCTAGACTGGAAGGAACCAGACGGTGGCACTAGCTAGTAAGTGGTGGAGCTGGGATTCGAACCCAGGTCTCTCTGACTTCAAAATCCCCACCTTCCCACCATATACCAGGCTGACTCTGCTGCCAAGCCAAGCAAGGTAAATTTAAATGGGTCAAAATCATATATATTACTATTCTTTTATCTGGAAGGAAAGTGTTTTAAGGCCAAATAAAAAGCACAATTGTGTCTTTATATCCCTAACACACTACCTCATGGAAAGAGCAAGAAATGGGTTGTTTTGTTTTCTTTTTACCTGTAATGCTATTCTGGTTGTTGCTTAAGGGATTTAGAGCTTAAGGAAATGGCTGGTTTAGATTCTAAAGGAAAACAACTCAGAAAGGAGACATAGTACCTTTGTGGCTGTAGTTAATTTGCCTGGCCGGCCTGGGGCAGGCCAGCAGAAATGTGGTATAATCACAGTAAAAACAGAAGACACTGATGCACAAATATGGGGCACGGGGATACATTGGACCCCTTCATCAAGGTCATCACCAGGGTTAGGCACCACCCCATCCTGAAGCTTAGAAATGTCTCTTCTGTGTTAGAGGCTGAACAAGCAAGAGAGAGAATGTGCCTAGCAACACACGACTTCCCTCTTTAAATAATAACAGAAAAGATGACTTTCCTCCAACTTCCATGGTGCTGTCATCATGAATGCTGGCTGGGTTAGGTACCGACTCTGCCTAGCGTTGGAAAGTGGAGTAAATACTCACTCAGAACAATTTATCTTGATGATTTTTGGAAAGAACTTGGTTTCTGGGCTAGAATCATAGAAGTTCCGCAGCGAGTTTCCTACATTCTCCCTTCACCAGGCCAGTGGGGATTCTCTTTCAAGCTGGGTAAGAGACATGTGTATCAAAATAAATAATCATATAAAATGAATGCATTGTAATCAAATAAGTAACCCCTCAAAAATGTGTTTCTTCAGGGGGATTAGCAGGAAAGTACTGATCTTTCATGCAGACCCTGTTCAGATTCTACCAAGCAATCAAGAAGGATAATATTTTCACACTAACTTTGTAAAACATAGTTTGATGGAGAGTTGAGAAAAAGGTTGCTTCCCAGCATTTGCCAGGTCATGCGACGAGAATTTTCAGAGCAGAGACCAACGTGGACGTCGTATCCAGGGGATGTCAATTTATTCTTTCATGAAACACTTAAAGACCCTGATTTCACCATTTTGCTTCAATTCCAGGTAGAAAGTTTCCCCTTCTCTATCTGCACTCTCTTCCCACTGTGCCCCGCCCTCCACCCCATGCCAACCTCCCCTGCAGGGTCCAGACACCCTCTTGGTACTGCCTGGCCACCGGAAGGTCCTCAACGCAGCAAAACTCCAAACTTGTCCTTCTACTAAGTACTTAGGCCCCAAAATATACTCTCCTCTCTTTTTCCTCACCCCACCCGAATTCAGCAGCAGTGTAAATCTCAGTTACAAGCCTACTGAACTAATTCCCTCTAAGGTGTGAAAGATTGATAGCCCCATAAACATCCCTTAGCTATTTGCATTTTAAAAGAGGATTTTATGCACCCTACTGAATCTCTATTTGCATGTATTTCAAGCTTGGGAAGAAGAGTTTTGTTTTGTTTACCACATAAGCAACTTAGAACCTGTCATATAAAGGGTCAAATCTTTCCATCATTTATAATAAGTTCACTGGTTGAGTTAAAACCACTGGACCTGCATTATTATTTTCATGGCCACTTGCCTAATGCTGTGCTGGGCCCTGCCTCGGGTGAACCCCCTGATGGGACAAACAAGTTCTCTGCACTTGATCCCTACAAATCTAGAGCTGGATCGAGGGATCCTGTGTCCATCTTGCCTCACGCCATCCTTGCCGGGACAGAAAGTCCCCCAGATAACAAGCTCGGCCGCATTTAGATCACTGCTTGGGTGGCATTTAGCAAGATGAGATAAACACCGATTTTTGTAATAATCTTCCTGCTCCCCGCCTTCCACCTCCTGCTATTACTGTAGTAGATTTTGCTATAGCCCCTTAGCCCTGTGAACTGTAGATTCACTTTCACTTCCGGAAGTCTGAGCTCTGGTCATAGGGAACAGAAAGAATCCCAGGCGAGCTTCACTTTGAAGAACAGCAGGCATTTAGAGTGTGTGATCACGTAGGGAACATTCGCTAACTGATAAGCACTCTGTTAAGTGTTAAACCTTTACATCAATCCTATTGAAGAAATATCATTCCCCCTATTTTACAGATAAGGAAAGCGAGACTCAGAGAAGTTAAGCAACTTACCCAAGGTTCCACAGCTAGTATAGTAGAGCCAAGATTCAAATCCAGATCACTCTAACTCCTAAGTCCCAACCGTTAGCTAATATGTTGCAGTATATGTAGTAAAAGGAACATCATGATCTTAGAGTCACTTCGCAGTGATTCTTGGCCAACCTTAAGGGATTTTCATGCAAGTAATAAACTCTGGCCTGGAAAAAGCCAGCTTGAGCTGAAACCCTGCATCTCTTGTTCCTTTCTCTCATCCTTTCTTTAACCTACGGGACACTGCTCCAGGTTAAAATGGCCATTTTCTGGGTTGTGATTACGAGACGCTGATGTAGGGCGATGTTGCCATGCTGGTTCACTAACACGGTCACAGTAAAATCTTTATGCAAGTCCACGCCCCCTCACATGAACCTCACTTTTAATGTGACATTGAAAATGGAATAACGTGGTAAGTATACCAAAGGCTACACTTTTTACCAGGATTCAGAGATGATTCCTTTCATAAGTTCAGGATCTTTTGAGGTGCTCGTAACCCTGCCTTATATTTACATTTTTTATAAACTTGGATTTGGGTGTATCAAACCTTCTCTAAATAGAAAGCAAGCTATTTGCTAGTTCCTTGGGTCTAAATCTGAACTTTAAATTGTAACCATATAAAGTGCTAGAATGGGATTCATGAAGACAAAAAAAGAAACTATGTCAGGGATAGAGACTAAAAGTTTTGAGGAAAAGGCTCCCTGAAAGAAATGTTGCCTGTGACACATCTTCCCACATGTGGCACAGATCCAGCCCCTGAGCCCATCCTCTGTTTTTAAAACAACATCCCATCTCTGTGGGAGTTGAGGGCAGCCTGCAATACAGTGACAAAGACGCTATTTCTTGAAGAACACGCTCCCCCAACAGACTGCCTGGCTTCATTGATTCATTCACATTTTATTGGTCACCTACAAAGTGTGAGACTCTGTGTCAGGTGTGGGATTTGACCGTGAAGAAGACAGACTAGTCCATGCCCTTGTGCAGGTTACAGTCCAGGTGGGAGGCAGAGGGGATTAACCAGGCTGGCTCTACATTGATATTCTCTCTGACAAGTTATTGTCATCATATTTTCCTTTAATTCTTTAAACGTGATTTCCTTTAGTTCTTTGAACATATTTATAACAGTTATTTTGAAGTTTGTGTTAAGTTCAACATCTGAACCCCCTCAGAGAGAGTTTATATTGACTGGTTTTTTCTCTGTTAAGTATGGGTCTCATTTTCCTGTTTATTTGCATATCTTATAGATTTTTGTTGAAAACTGGATATTTGGATAATATTTTGGAGCAAATCTAGATTCAGATTCTACCTTTCCCCATCCCCAGGGTTGTTGCTATTGCTGAGGTTTGTTTGTTTGTTTGTTTGTTTATCTGTTTGCTTGTGATGTTGCCCTTAAATAACACAACACAGTTAATAGTGGAGGTGTTTGTTTTGGAAACTTCCTCCCAGCTTTCTCTAGGTTAGAAAGACCTGTGTCTTATCACAAGAGAGTGAAAAGAACATAATGTTTAGAGTCAGGTAGATTTGGGCTCAAATTCCAACCCTACCACGTATTAGCTGGGTACCCTTGGAAAAATTATTTAGTCCCTAGGAAGTCTTAAATTCTAGGCACAACAACTCCCTCCTTGGGCTACTTTTTGTAATTGGCTTTCTGCAAATGTAATTGCCCTATAATAAACTGCACATACTTCATACTTCATATTGTTTGTTAATTTTTTTTAATTGAATTGTTTCCTTTTCTCTTTCTTTCATTTTTTTTTTTTTCCAAACAGAATCTCACTCTTTCCCCCAAGCTAGAGTGCAGTGGTGTCATCATAGCTCACAGCAACCTCAAACTCCTCCAAGTGATCCTCCTGCCTCAACCTCTTGAGTAGCTGGTACTACAGGCACCCACCACCATGCCTGGTTAATTTTTCTATTTTTTGTAAAGATGGGGTCTTGCTCTTGCTCAGGCTGGTCTTGAACTCCTGACCTCAAGCAATCCTCCCACCTCAGCCTCCCAAAATGCTAGGATCACAGGCATGAGCCACCGTGCCTGGACAATTTGTTTTCTTATTACTGAGATTTGACAGTTCTTTATGTGATCTGATACAAATTCTGTGTCTTTATATACACTTTGCAAATATTTTCTCTTGTGGCTTGTCTTTTCAGTCTCTTAACAGTGTCTTTCAAAGAGCAGTAGTGTTTAATTTTGGTGAAGTCCAGTTTATCATTTTTTTAATGGATCATGTTTTCAGTGTTATATCTATGAAATTGTGGCCTAATCCAAGGCTACCAATATTTTCCCCATTTATCCAAGAAGCTTAAAAATTTTAGATTTTACTTTTAAGCCTGTGATCCCTCTTGAGTCAGTATTAGCGCACAATGCAAGGTATGGATTGAAGTTCGTATCTTACATACGGATATCCAATTGCTGTATCACTGGTTGAAAGGACTATTCTTTTTCCATCGAATTGCCTTTGCAGCTTTGTCAAAACTCGGTTGTCCACATAGACATGATCTAATTCAGACTCTCTGTTCTGTTTTGTTCACGTGTTTATCTGTCTTGATGCCATCGCTACACTGTGTTGATTATTGTTCCTTTTTAAGTCTTGAAGTCAGGTAGCATTAGCCTACCAACTTTGTTCTTCTTTTTCAAAGGTATTTTCACTATTTTAGATCTTTTACACTTCCACATAAATTTTAGAATCACACAGTCAATTTCTACAAAGAAAGCCTGCTGGAATTTTGATTGGGGTTGGATTAAATCTGTAGATTAATTTGGAGAAAATTCACATTTTAACAACACTGAGTTTTCTGACCACAGCAAGGTATACCTCTCCATTTATTTGGATAGTTTTCAGTCTAAATATTCCATATATTTTTATCCCATCATAAAGGGATAATTTTTAATATTTTGATTTTTAATTATTCATGACTACTAACTGTATAGAAACAATTGATTTGTGTGTATTGATCTTATATGCTGCAAACTTGTAAATTAATTTATTTCTAGTATTAAATAGTTTGGAGAATCCATCAGATTTTCTGCATAGACAATCATATTATTATGAAAAGACAATTTTAATTCTTCCTTTCCAAGATGGATGGCTTTTGCTTCTTTTATCTGTCTTCTTGCACTGTCTAGAACCTCCAGTAAAATGCTGAATGGGAGTGATGAGAGTAGACACGCCCGCTTTGTTCCTGACCTAGGGGGAAGGCATTCAGCCTTTCATCAGTAAGTATGGCAATGCCTGTGAAATTTATGCAGATGCCCTTCACAGGTTGAGGAAGTTCCCTGCTATTGGTGCTAAGGTTTCTTGTCATTACTATTAAGAAGGAAAGTTGAGTTTTGTCACTTACTTCTTTTGCAACCATTGAGGGGATGATGTGGTTTTTCTCAAGTTTGTTAATATAGTGAAGTAGTTAATTGATTGTTTTATGTTAAACCAACCTTTCATTCCTGGCTAAACCACAGGAGGTTAAAATGTATAACCTTTTTGATATACAGTTAAATTTGATATGTGAAAAAATATGTAAAGTTTTTTGCATATAGTTTTCTTTTCTTGTAATGTCTTTGTTTGGTTTTGGTATCACTGTAATCTGGCTTCACAGAATGTGTTGGGAAGAATTTCCTCCTCTGTAATTTCTTGGAAGAGTTTATATAGAATAGGTAATATTTTTTCCTTAATACTTAGTAGAATTTGCCAGTGAAGCCATCTGGGCCTGGGGTTTTCTTTGAGGGAAAATTTTTAAATACAAACCCAATGGTTTTAGTAGATATAAACATATTCAGGTTGAATGAGCTTTGGCAGTTTGTATCTTTCCAGGAATTGACAACATCTAATCTGTCAAATTTGTAGGCATGAGGTTTTTCATAACATTCCCTTATTATCTTTTTAATATCTGTAGAACCTGTAGTGATGTCACCTATTTCATTTCTGACATTGTAATTTTATTACAACAGATTTTTATTTTTTCATTTTTAAATTTTATTATTTATTACAGTAAAATAAAATACAATGTTCATTTGCAAATTGTAATATTTGTAATTGTAATGTATGTCTTCTCTTTTTCTCTGATCAATCTGGCAGAGGTTTATCAATTTAATTGACCTCAAAAAAAACTTCTGGTTTCATTCATTTTCTCTATTGTTTTTGTGTTTTCTATTTCACTGCTTTCCATTCTTATCTTTGTTATTTCCTTTATTCTGCTTACTTTAGATTTAATTTGTTTATCTTTTTTGCAATTTCTTAAGATGAAAGCTGAGGTCATTGATTGGAGACCTCTCTTCTTTTCTAATCCAAGTGTTTAGTGTGATATATTTCTCCCCAAGTTCTGCTTTAGCAGTTTCTAACAAATTCTTTTATATTGTACTTTCATTTTTATTCTGTTTAAAAATGCATTCTAATTTATTTGACCCATGTTGTTTAGAAGTATGTTATTTAATTTATGTCAACGGAAGAGAAGCCAAACTCTGTAAAATAATTTAAAGAGGTTTATTCTGAGCCAAATTTGAGGACCATGGCATGGAGCCACACCCAAGAAACTTTGAGCAAGTGGACTTGCTGTGGTTGGGTTACAGTTTGGTTTTATACATTTCAGGGAGACAGGGATTACAGGTAAAGTCATAAATCAACACATGAAAGGCATATGTTGGTTTGGCCCAAAAAGACAAGACATCTCAAAGCAGGGGCTTACAAGTCATAGGTGGATTTAGGGATTCTTTAGCTGACAATTGGCTGAAAGAGTTACGCTTCGTCCAAAAGACCAGGAATCAGTGGAAAGGAATGCTTGAGTTAAGATAAAGGTCTTATGTATTTTACATGATGCTATACTGGAATCAGGTTGGGAAGTAAACCACATCATAAAAACCTGTTTACTGAGATTTTTATCATTTGTTGGCATGACTCACCAGACCCCCTTAGAAAGGAATCTGGGCAAGAGAAAAAGATCAGAGTTTAGTCCTCATTTCCAAATACTTGGGAATCCTCCAGATATCTTCCTATTATTGATTTCTACTTTAATTCCATTGTTATCAGAGAACATATTTTGTTTGACCTGAATCCTTTAAATTTATTCAGACTTGTTTAATGCTCCAGAATATGATCCGTCTTGGTCAGTATTCTGTATGGACTTTAAAAGAATGTTTATTCTGCTATTGTTCAGTGGAGTACTCTGTAAATGTCAATTAGGTCAAGTTGGTTTACAGTGCTGTTCAAGTCTTCTATATCCCTACTGGTTTCCTGTCTACTTGTTCTATCAATTATTAAAAAACAGATAATAAAATCTCTAATTATTATTGCGGATTTTTCTATTTCTCTTTGTAATTCTGTCAGCTTTGCTCCACGTATTTTCAAAGTCTGTCATAAGATGCACACATTCTTAAGCTTGCTGTGTCCTCCTGATGAATCAACTCATTATCTGCACAATGGGAAGAACAACACTAAGGCAGGGCTGTTGTGAGGGGTACAAGGACCCCCACCTTGCAGACACTCACGGGGTGTGTATGTGGTGCTGAGGCAGGTCCTGAGGGCAGCGCCATATTGATCTGGCACCAATGTCAGGAACAGAGAGTGAGGGGCTCTTTCCAGCCTCTCTGCAAGGCCAGGTCTGGGAAACGTGGTTTCCCGTGCAACAAGGAAGGACTCTCCGAACAGAGCAATTGAAAAAACAATTACAATTGAATCATTTTAGGATTCTCACCCTCAGAGGTAAGCAGAGGCTAAAACCATCTCTGTTTTCTGGACATTGCAAAGTACGCATAATCCTAGACCCGCTAGTATGTGGTTTGATGAAGTGTTCACTTTTTTGGTGAGTTTTCAAAACCATTTTCACTCGCACCCTGGACTCCATCAAGTCAGAGGCCGGGAGTGGGCGTGCGGTCGCTAAACGCTGCTTGTGCTCTCCCTCAGTGGTCTTTTGCTGTCTCCTTTTGGCAGTTGATGTCAAATACAGGTCCTCTGAAATTTATAGTCGAAAACACTATCAGCAGGGAATCGTCTTCCGAATTCTCCTTGGTGTGCAACACTGAGAAAGTACAACCAGTCAGTTCTGAATTTACCAGTGGACTTGCACCATGATATGGACAGACAGGGTAGCCTTCTAGACCACAGCCATTGCTCTGACCCTGTAGCTCCCCCAGAAGACTAATTGTGCACAGGGGCCAGCTCGACAGGGGGCTAGGATGGCTGGATGCTCTTTCTCCCCATCTCGTAGGTCCTGTAAATCCCAAGGTATCATCTGTCTCCTCCGCAGCTGGTCCTCAGGCCAAAGCCATCCGGAGGTGGAGGGGGTGGGGGTGTGGCGTGGGGGGCCTGCATTTAATTAACCACAGGTGAGAGGCACCTTCCATCTCATGCAGGACATTCTTCTGTGGGATGCATGTCACTTCCTAACAAAGATGAGGCCAGATTGGGACACAAAATGACTGACAGAAGCTCTCAAGGCTGTGCAGCACTGAGAGAGGGACATATACTTCTAGCCTTTTAGCCACAGAAAAAAGTATGTGCAATCCTCTCCCGCCTCCTCTGTCAGGGAGCGAATTCAGATGCT
Organism: Indri indri; assembly: GCA_004363605.1. NCBI lineage: Eukaryota > Metazoa > Chordata > Mammalia > Primates > Indriidae > Indri > Indri indri. The sequence goes on from RJWJ010031754.1 coordinate 16,114, forward strand.
GGGAGCCAGGCTGTGCGGGAAAGTGAATCATGGGCATTCGCTCTCACGCAGACCCCACAGCCACCCGAGACGGGGAGGGAAGGGGGCAGCTGAACCTGGGTCAGCTCCCGTGGGTGTGGGTCCCTGACCAGGAGCAGCTTAGACAAGCCATTGAAATTGCAAATTGACCTCTGGTTGAACTAAAGCTTTGTACTGTGGCCGCGAGGGACTGGACGGTGTTGCACTCTCCTCTTTATGGCTGCATGTGGGAGCTCAGGTGGCCCACGTGGCTGGCCCTGAGCTCTGCAGTCCTGCAAAGGACACCACCAATACCACTTCCTACTGTTGGACATCTACGGAGCATTTACTCTGAGTCAGTCACTGCCCAAGAATCTCGTAAGCATCGTCTCATTTTATCAGTCAGTAGATACTGATTGAGAGCCTGTCCGTGCCAGGCACTAGCATTCAGTTCTCATGACAAACTGCTGAGGTAAAAATAAAAATGATTGCTCCCATTTTACCGACCATGAAACTGAGGCAGCCTGGGAGAGAGGCTGAGAGAGGCTAACTGGTTTGCACCATGTCTCACAGCCAGTAGGTGGCAGAGCTGTGATTCAAACAACGTCCGTCTCTAAGGCAGCGCTGTCTGTCCCCTCTCACGGAATCTTTGGGGGAAGATTTCATAGGCTTGTCCCCAAAGCAAGCTGCTCCATCTGCCAGGGATGAGGCCGGGAGTCAGGGAGGAGAGGATCGCAAGGCAGATCCTAATGCCATTTTGAGCTGTCAAATCGCTTCCCAAAAAACATCGGAGAATTTTTATTTGACCAACAAGATTGGCATTGTTTCTCCCTATGTCAGCCCACATCATCCACTTTCCAAACTTCCTTTCTTCTTCTGGTCTTGGTGTCACCTGGCTGAGAGCATTGCCCAATATTCTTGCAAACCTCTACCTCTCCCAGTCCATGAACAAACCTAAACCAGTGCCCAGCGGCACGTGGCATCTGGAGATGGCTTTGCCGCTGTCTCTGGTGAGCCCCTGGGGGCAGGCGGGAGGCAGGGAGGACCTAAGACCCTGTTGTCTGCACTTCTCCTCCCACCTCCCACCTTGGTCTGCTCCGTCCTTAGGACCAGGTTTCTGCCTTGTTTCCTGGGTATAATCAAACGTCTCTGCTGGTACTGGAGGCCTGACATGAGCTCACCTATTTGGCTAAGTCCTGCCCCGTTGCAACGCCCCCCGACGTTCCCAGCTACTGGTAGGGATCTTGCTCCAAGTCTGATGGACCTCTTAGAATCATCACCTTTCCACCCACCCAACTTATTCTCCACCTGCCTCTCTTTCCAAAGTGTTTGGAACTAAGGAATAAGATTGCCATAGAGGTAAACTATGCAGTGAAAACAGGGTCGATGCGAACAGAGACCTGGAAACTTCAGCGATCCCAGGCCTGCAGGTCTCCCAAACCCCCTACCTCCGTCACCCTCCACCCTCACACCCTCCACCCCCGGCACCCCGACCTGGGTGTCCTTGTGGGACAGGTCGGGCCCTGAGAGATTTCTCTGGTAATTTGCAATTAGCAAACAGCTTTCACCTGCTAAAATAGGCAACTGCTAAAAGTCACCTGTGCTGGAGGAGGCAGCTGATTGTGCTCACTTGCAGAGAACACTGAGGCTGGGGAACGCTGAGGGGCAGAGACAAGGGCCTGGATTCTGGGAAGGAGGAGAAAGGGCAGAAAGTCAGAATTCTGGGAAGCGAACAGAGGGGAAGGGAAGAGCATCCACTTATGTGCACTGTGGGCCCTTTGTCCCCTCACAGCCACCGTGCTGTGACTAAAAGGAGGAGGGGCACCGGAAGGGCGCGAGCGCTCGCCCAGGGCTGCCGACGCCAGGGCTCTGTTCCAGGCTGTTTTCCTATATTGCCCCACGGAGCTTATGATTTCCAGGTGAGGTTATGATTCCCATCTTGCGGATGAGGAAACCAAGGCTCAGAGAAATTGCTCACGGCCACACACAAGCAAGCGGCTGGGAAAACCCAGATCTACCTGTCTCCCAGAGTGCAGGCTCCACAGCCCCTGCCCGAGGTGCCTTTCCCACTGTCCCCACCCCCCAGGAACCCCTTCGCAGTGCCTGAGTCTCAGCTCAAGAATCACCTCTCCTGACAAGCTCCCCAGTCCACTTTTGGCCCCCACTGTCCCATGTGGGGACTTCCTGCCTTTCTTTCCTGTATGTATGTGAGGCTCGGTGTGGCACGGATGGCGTCCTACTCATCCCTGCCTTACCTCAGCTTCGAGTGCAGTGCCGAGTGAGTGGCTGTCAAATGAGTGAATGGATGAGGAATGCAATGGTGTGTGAATCTGAGCCTCCTGGCCCTGGTCCCTGTCCTGGTCCCTAGTCCCCCCAGCCCCCTCTCTTCCCAATGAGTCTCATGCACCTGCACCTGGCAGTCCCTTGGAGGTGGCACCTGCCTCTTTATGGCTCCTGCAGCTGAGGGACACCCCCACCCCCACTCCACCCCCACTGACTACAGTCTTGGATGAGCTGGACTTAGGTGGTCTAGCCTAGAGGGCAGCAAATTTTGGTCCCCCTAAGGGCAGCCTCACGCTTGCAACTTCAAATTCCCTCTTTTGAGGGGCTCAGCAGGGGCCGGGGTGCACCAGAGGATATGGAAGTGAAAGCACTCAGGCTGTATTTCCAGCTGCCCAAGATGGGTCTCCAGCTGCCTTGGAAGCACCTCCACCAAAGGGAAGCAGCTTTATCTTCCCCTTCCTTCATTCAAGAGCTTTACCAAATCCCCTCAGCATTTCCTGCATGGGTCTAGAACCATCCCTCTGCATTCCTGCTGCCTCGCTGAGGAGCAGCTCCCGGTGGAGATTTGGAGCAGAGAGACCTGTGTGCAAATCCCAGCC
>RJWJ010031755.1:0-18968 GCA_004363605.1 Indri indri
TATCTTTTTTCATGCCTGTATCATACTATCTTGATTACTATAGCTTTGTAGCATATCAGGAAGTATGATGTTTCCAACTTTGTTCTTCTTTCTCAAGATTGCTTTGGCTATTTGGAGTATTTTGTGGTTCCATGCGAATTTTATGATTTTTTTTTCTCTTTCTGTGAAAATGCCATTGGAATTTTCATAGGGATTGCATTGACTCTGTAGATTACTTTGGGTAGTATGGGCTTTTAAACTAAGTTAATTCTTCCAATCCATGAAAACAAGGTGTCTTTTTACTTGTGTTTATACTTTAAATTTTGTGTTTTCTTCAATTTCTTTAATCCCTGTTTTATTGTCTTTAACATATAGCTCTTTCCCCTCCTTGGTTACATTTATTTCTAAGTATTGTATTTTTTGATGCTATCATAAATGGAATTATTTTCTTAATTTCTTTTTTGAATAGTTTTTTGTTAGTACATAGATTTTTTTGAGAGAAGTGAAACTGAATTTATTTTCTTTGTTGAAAGGAAGCACAGTATTACAAATTGAAATTGTTTTGATAGAATTCACCATCTTTTTTACTTTCAGAATTAACTGGTCTTGAGGCATTTTCATCTATTAGATTTTCAGAGTGAATTAAATTCCATCTAAAATAAGAAACTTCTTTTTAAAATAAGATAAAGTTACCATGCTATTAAGCTTAGATGATTTCTAAGAAGGCCTCCTTCTGTCCACTAGTCAGATGATAGTACAAGTGCCCTGTGTTTAAGCTGATTTATTGCCAAATTCTTGATCATACTGGAAAAGAAAAAAAAGGAATATAAAAAGTTGAGAGCAAAAATTTGGTTTCAAAATGCATTAGAAGATATAAATCCTATTTGTTTTTAAAATAGAATATTATTTTAAGAAATGGGCTTTTCTATGTCTTATTATTTGTTTGAGGTGCTTAGTAGCATAGATTTTTGTACAATTGATTTTTGTATGTTGATTTTGTATCTGCAACTTTATTGAATTTGCTTATTAGCTCCCATATCCTCTGGGAAGATATACCAAACAGAGCTTCAAGATTGGAGATACAGATGCTAGTTCTTTGGGGAACCCCAGAGAAGTTGGGGCCCTGGACACATGGAACAAAACTTTCCCTTTCATGGGGAAGCTGAGAGCTGAGACTTTTCATCTGCTCACTCTGTGCTGAGAAGATCAGGGGAATCAATGGTGTCTATCAGCTTAAGCTGCCATCTTCATTCTCCCCCAGGTTGCATGACTGTGTCAGACATGTCAGAGGTCCAAGACTCATAAGACAAAAAGCTAGTCTTCCGGGGAGTCCCCTCAGAAAAATTGGACACCACTGGACAAGCGAACCAATCCCTTTCCTACCCTGGGTAAAGTAGGGAGTTAGGGGGCCTCTTCCTGATTGTATGGCACTGCATGCAGTGGGTCTCTGGAAGAGAATATCCCAAATCTCCCTATGGCTTCAGTGAGTCTGATTTGCATTCTCCCAGGGTGTAGGAGCCTTTCCATTAGTTTCTGATTTCTTGAAAATAGAATTTGTCTGTGAATTGTTGCTGAATTTGTGTGTTTGTGGAGGAAGGAGGGTCTAGGGCTTCCTACTCCACTATCTTGTTGATGTCACTCTTAAGAGGATTAGTTTCATGGCACTAAGAAGACTGAGGAGGGAGGTGAACATTGCTAGAGAGAGAAGGGGAATAAGATAGGTCACTTTGTTGACCATTGCATCAGTTCAGACATAGATAATAATGTATGGACCAGGGCCCCAGAAGCATATAAGAGAAGTAGGCAGGTTAGCCATGTATTTGGAAAGTAAAATCAACAGTGCTTTTTGGTGAATTGGATCTGGAGTCTGAGAGAAAGGGAGGGGTAAGGAATTATGTCAATATTTTAAGGTAACAATAAAAGAGGTCCTGTATTAAGAACTCATGAAATCAGTCATGATTTTTCTTGTTAGCAAATAATTTTTACTTGGGACCTATACACAGGTAGGGTTCACATATGCAGCTATAATATCATATAGCTATCTGTGTTTACAAATTGATTTGATTTTGCTCTAATGCCAAAGATGTTTTATTGCTTAAATAACTCTGCCTTGATTAGTGCCATTAATAGCCATGTGTAAATGAAAGTGTTTTACATTTTGATTAGGACAGTTAAACTTTGCTAATTCAGACTAACTGCATAATTGACTTAGATGGTTTGAGTTATATAACATTTTCAGGGAAAGCAGTTTTATTGCTTTGAAGTTCATAGAGCATTTCAAACCAGATTAAGAATACTTCGAAGTAGAGATCCCATAGGACCTACCTACTTTAATCACTGATAAAATGGTTTTAATTAGCACAGCAAGTGTTTGGAATTTAATGTTTCTATAACTGTTAAAATATTCTCTATTAGACTAAGCACATTTATATCAGTTTTATTTACATTATCTCTTTGGCAAAACCCTTTTAAAATAGATAAAACAAACATTATTTTATGTTCAAATTGCTCCTATTTGTTATTAATGGAGTACCAATAACAAAGCTTTACATTTTTATTAAATTTTATTAATAGAACATCTCAACCAATATTTAAATGTCTTCAAGGTAGACAACATTAAATAAGTTTTCTCAAGAACTGAAGTATGAATAGAAACAAAGCACCTGTGAGCTTGCTTATTATTCTGTGTTATTATCCTTGGTAGGCATTTGTGATTTAACATCCATCCACGAAACTGTGGCAATCTAACTTGTTATCCGGCAAGTAGGCCCTTCATAGATCTTGACAGATGTCTAGATAAACTATGAAACAAAATTTGTGAATCTGACCTTATGGGAATGAGCCCACTTCTCCTCTTCAATGATGAAACTCTGTAACCTTTGTGTTTTCCCATCAGAAACAATCTAGCATAGTATCTATGGACCTAGGATTTCAAAAATAAAAGGTCTATTTGGGGTTGGCTTGAGGGTGGCTAGTCCCATATAGCTCTTCTCTTTTTCACCAGAAAAGACTCTTAACTCTCCCTCAGGCTAAGGCAAGTCCAGATTTGAAGGACATAAAAGCTTAACTGACAATTCACTTATTCATTATTATTTCTACCTTTACGCAGTTGTATTCTGGTAAGGGAGACAGATGCTAAACACATAAATATAATATACAAGTAAAGTACAGATAGTAGTTAAAAGTGATATGTGTTATAAAAAAAAGTAATAAAGCAAAATACTCTCCTGTGGGGAGTATGGCGTGGAGAGTTCCATTGTTACTTCCAAGATAAAATAAGAAATTAGATTTTTCAGTAGATTATTCTGTCATATTAAAAATCACAATAAACTGCCCAGCTATAATTGTAACTACTGTTCTTGAGTGCCTACAGTGCAGCAAATACATGCTAGATATTATCATGTTTAATTATTATACCAATACAAATATTATAGCACATTTACTGTGTTCCAGATAATATGTTAAGCACATTATGTAATGTTATCTCACTTATCTTACCACACGGAAAGTTAAATATAATGTCTTCATTTGTCGGAGGAATAAGTTAAGACTCGATGAGGTTAGGTAAATTGTCCAAGGTGACAAAATAGAGATCCACAATTGAAGTCAGTCTAATTTTGAAGCCCATAGTCTTTTCTTAGACCATGGACCACCTGCCAAAGATATGACTCTGTCCTTTGTTGCTACTGCCTCAACATCAGGAACTATAGGTCTTTTTCTGAACAATATTGGACATATTTCATAAGTTCTGTCATTCATTTAGTCCACAGACATTGATGGTGCTGAGCTGGGTTTTCAAAGATGGAGAAGTTACAGCCCTGTCCATGAAGGATATGATAGTCTGATGAGGAAAATAGACATACAAAAATTTACTTTTGTAAAATCTGATCAGTTTTATAATAGAGGTATACCTGCCATGGCAAAGCTCTGAGGCCATTCTGATGTAGTGTCTGAACTTAGAGAAGGCATTTTATGGCCTCGATCTTTTTTTGGTTACCTAGAAAAAAAGAAATGCATTTTAGATCATGACCAATATGTATGCACATACAATAGAAACAATATCTTCATGAAAAATACTTATGTCTAGTACAGACATTGTATTCTAATATTTTCTATTTTTTATTTTTCTCCTGAAATAAAACTGTGGTCTTGACACACTGTAAGAAGATGTGCCATTTAGGCTAAGCCTTGAGGGATGAGTCAGATGTTGCCAGATGAAGTAGAGAAGGGTACTCTGGGCAAAGAATGGCTTGTACAAAACTCCTGGGGCACCCTAGTGTTCACCAGTTAGTACCAATTCGATGGCAAGTACAAGTGGAGCCCATTCTTCTGATCTTGCGGTACCTCACTTTGGATAATGGGCTTACGTTTAATCCAGGACAGTATAAGAGGTGCTAGATCATTGTCGTTTCTTATGATTGAGTAATATTCCATTGTATACGTATACCAAATTTTAATAATCCATTCATTAATTGACTGGCACTTGGATTCTTTCCACATCCTTGCAATAGTGAATTGTGCTGCCATAAACATTCGGGTGCAGATGTCTTTATCATAGAATGTTTTTTGCTCTTTTGAGTAGATGCCTAATAGTGCTATTGCTGGATTGAATGGTATTTCTATTTTTAGCTCTCTGAGGTATCTCCAAATTCGTTTCCACAGAGGTTGCACTAATTTGCAGTCCCACCAGCAGTGTAAGAGTGTTCCTGTCTCTCCACATCCTCGCCAGCATTTGTTGTTTTGGGACTTTGTGATAAAAGCCAGTCTCACTGGGGTTAGATGATATCTCATTGTGGTTTTGATTTGCATTTCTCTAATGATTAGAGATGTTGAGCATTTTTTTTATATGTTTGTTGGCCATTATTTTGTCTTCTTTTGAAAAGTTTCCGTTCATTTCCTTTGCCCATTTGTTGATGGGGTTGTTTGATTTTTTCTTGTTGATTTTTTTGAATTCTAGATAGATTCTTATTATCAGCCCTTTATCAGATGTGTAGAGAGCAAATATTTTCTCCCATTCTATAGGCTGTCTATTTGCTCTAGTGATAGTTTCCTTGGTCATGCAAAAGCTTTTTAATTTGATCAGATCCCATTTATTTATTTTTTTTGCTGCGGTGATTGCTACACTAGGGTGCTCACATGGCAGAAATACTCTCCAGGGATTAGGGGGGTAGGGGGTTAAACCCACAACTAAAGGACACGGGGAGCATTGTAGGGGGGAAGGGCATGCCCCTAACCCCTGTATGAGTGAGGCAAAGACATAAAGTGCAACCTTAATGTTTGTACCCTCATAATACCCTGAAATAAAAAAAAAAGAAAAATCCTGGGGCAGGAAATGCAGTGTGGAGGTGAAAGGGCTGGTGATCGAACTAGAAAGACAGATTGGAACCAGTTTGTGAAGGATGTGAAGGACCCATGGATGAGGCTAAATTTGTATTTTATTCTTAGAATAGTGTTTTTCAAATTTTAATGTGCATATAAATCACCTGGCAATCTTGTTATAATGAAGATCTGATTCAGTAGGCTTGGAGTGGTGTCCTGGTGTTTGCATTTCTAACAAGCTCCAGGTGATGCATTTTGAGTACCAAGGTTTTGTACCATGGGGAACCATTGAAAGGTTTTAATCAGAGCAGTTGCATGGCTATATTTCTCCTTTAAAAACATTATTGTGTTAGCCAAGTGGAGAACGAATTTTGAAAAGCCCAGTTTGGAAGTTATTGTGGTTGCTTAAGTCAGAGTTGCTTCAGATTCAAATTAAAGCAATAGGAATGTAATTGAAAAAAAGGAGAGAAACTTTACAGGTATTTAGACATAATTCAAAGATCTGGGTGACTAATTATATATGAGGGTAAGACTGAAGGACCGATATCGATGGGCTTGGGTTTTGTTGCCTAAGAGGGAGAGGGAGGAATACCTCTTTGCTGTCTCCCTCTAAACACTTATTTTCTCACTGGTTATAGGGTTGGGGAAGACAAGGAAGTTAGTTTCAACTGAATTTGAACTTGAACTGGTTTTAGGACTGTTGCTGGAAAGTTAATTTGGGAGTCATTGGCATACAGATCATAGGTGATCTTGAAGAGGGAGAGGTGACCATCGGATGTGTAGAGAGAAAAAGATCAAAACAAGAGTCTTGTGGGAATGACAGAGAATCCCTCATTGAAGTTGGTGGAGCTAGAAACATGGAATTGGTGGGATTAGAGAATCAGTAATGTGATTAGAGTTCAAGAAGCCATGGATGGAGAGTTTCAAGAAGGATCAACTAGGGAGTGGACAGATGGTGAGCATATCGCGGGGCAGAATTACTGCTCTTTCCGAATGAGGTCAGAGAGAGAGCAAAGAGTGCAGATCAAAGAACTTTGAGAGACTGTTACATTTTCAGAGTGATGAGGATTGCATGTGACCTTAGGAAAGGGCAGAAGGCCTGGATATCATACATCAAGGGGAAAAGGGACCAATATTGATTGGTTATGAGGCACAAAGGAAAGGAGGGATTCAAATATGTTATCAACATCAGAGTGATATTGGCTTCATAAAACATGTTGTTGAGGATTCCTTCCTTCTTGATGTTATGGAATAATTTCTGCAGGATAGGTATCAGTTCTTCTTTGTAGGTCTGGTAAAATTCAGGTGTGAAACCATCTGGTCTGGGACTCTTTTTCCCTTGGAAGATTTTTTTATTGCTGCTTCAGTTTCATTGCTTGATATTGATCTGTTCAGGAATTCTGTTTCTTTCTTAGGGAGGCTATGTGTTTTTAAGAATTTTTCCATTTTCTCCATGTTTTCAAGTTTATCTGCATAGAGATTGTCATAGTATTCAGAGATGATATTTTGTCTTTCCGTAGTATCGGTTGTAATTGCTCCTTTTAAATTCCTGATTGAGCTTATTAGCGTACTTTCTTTTCTGCTTCTGGTTAATCTAGCCAGAGGCCTGTCAATTTGGTTTATCTTTTCAAAGAACTAACTTTTTGTTTCATTAATCTTCTGTATAGTTCTTTTATTATCGATTTCATTTAGTTTTGCTCTGATCCTGGTTATTTCTTTTCTTCTGCTGGGTTTGGGATTGGTTTTCTTATCCTTTTCCAGTTCCTTGAGATGATTCATTAGATTGTTGATTTGTGATCTTTTTGTCTTTTGGATGTAGGCATTTATGACTATGAGTTTTCCTCTCAGGACTGCTTTAGCTACAGCCCATGGATTTTGATAACTTATTTCCCCTTTATCATTTAGTTCAAAGAATCTTTTGATTTCCATCTTAATTTCCTCCTTGACCCAACTATCATTCAGCAGTAGGTTATTTAGTTTCCATGACTTTGTGTAGAGATGAGTGTTTCTGTTGGAGTTGATGTCTAATTTAATTCCACTGTGGTCTGAGAAGATGCATGGTATAATTTCTATTTTTTAAAATTTGTTGAGATGTGTTTTGTGGCCTAGGATGCGATCAATCTTAGAGAATGTTCCATTCAGTTCTCATATCAGATAACAGAGACTTTGAATCAACAAAAGTAAAGAAAGACAAAGATGGTCATTGTATAATGGTACAGGGAACAATTCAACAAAAAGGCATAACAATTCCAAATATTTGCACACATAGCACAGGTGTGCCCAGATTCACAAAGCAAATCCTACCTGATCTATACAAAATGATAAACAGCAGCACCATAATAGCTGGGGACTTCAATACCCCTCTGACAGAACAGGACAGATCATCCAAACAGAAAATAAGCAAAGAAACAATGGACTTAAACAGAACTATAGAACAAATTGGCTTAAAAGACATTTACAAAACATTCTAAAGAAAAACCATTGAATATACATCTTGGTTTTTATATTTATCTTTTCAAAAACCCAACTTTCAATTTCATTGATTTTTCTAACCTGTTTATGTTGGTATGCATATATCTTCCAAAGTTTGTTCCTGAGTCATTATTTTCTGGATTCTCTGTTGTCAGATGCCTTTGATAACCCATATACTGACAGCTTCTTTGGGTTTGAATCCATTATGTTTGGACTTTACTTTTTTAAATTTTAGAATTTATGCTTACTTCCTAGTTCTGGAAGTCTCAGAGTTCAGTCCCAGATCTTAGTGCTGAGCACCAGAGTGAACTTGGGCATAGATTCTGACTTTTCCTTTATCCTGGCCTATCTCATTGGATAGAAAACAGCATACAAGCATACAGTGTTAGCAAATAGTACATTACCTTTTCATAAACTAACTCTTATAAAGAGTTTGAAAAATAATTTGAAATTTTTCATAAAAATTAAAAAGTATAGAAGAAAAATAAAATCATTTGAAATTATATATCCAAGAGTAAATACTATTGCCACTTTTAATATAGATATAGATTTTATGTATATTTGAGATCACATAATATATATCTTTTTTTTTCACTTAGTGTGAATATTTTTCCACTTTTCTATATCACTAAGAATATTTTTTTTTTCTGAAGAGACAGGATCTTGCTCTGATGCCCAGGATGGAGTTCAGTGGTGTGATCATAGCTCACTGCAGCCTTGAACTCCTACACTCAAGTGATCTTCCTCCCTCAGCCTCCCAAGTGGCTGGGACTACACGTGCATGCAATCATGCCCAGCTAAATTTTAAAATTTTTGTAGAGATGGGGTCTCTGAAAATATGATCTTTAATGGGCATATTACATTCTATTATATTTGTTTATTATAATTTTGTTGATTCTCTAGATTTGAAGCATTTATAATAATAGTAATATCTAATATTTATTCAGTAGTTACTGTGTGCTAGTCAGTGCTTTAATGCTTTACATGTTACATTTAATTCTCATAACACTTTTGAGATTCCCATTTCACAGGTGAGAAAACTGAGGCATAGAGAGGTTCAAAACCAAAGTCACAGTTTGTAACTGAAAGTGTGTCTACTTATATTTGTTACACAGCTAGTCTGGGTCTGGAATTTGTAATCTTAATCACTACCTATCTGATTCACTGTATAAGCATTTTTTGGAGGGGAAAATCTTTATCTGTAGTTCTGATAATTTCTACTAGAAAGATTCCTAGAGGTGAAATAACTAGGTCAAAAGCTATAAAAAGTTTAAACTTGAAAGTAAGTCGCTCTGCAGAAAGTTCATATTGATCCGTGTTTCCACCAATAATGGGAAGAGCCTGCCTGCTCACTGACACCTATTAGTGTTATTTAATTCCTCTTTAATAACCTCAAATTTGGGATCTCCTAGTCCAAGGACCAAGGTCTTTCTTGAAAACAAAGATTGTGCAATTTTTTATAAATATGGGGTCATGTGTATATATACCTCGGATAATACTATATTCTTGTTTTATTGGTCTGTACATGAATGAACTTCCTTATGTCATTGTCACTTTGTGTAAGCAATTGCTAACATGTGAGCATGTACTAAGACTGCTTGTGTCAAGTTTGGGGTCATTACACCTGTCAAGGGTGCCTTTTAAAATGTAGCCTTATTTCAACAACTGCTTCCTTGAGTGACAGTTACGGTACTTTCTCAAGCTTTTAAGCCATTGGAAGTCTTTTTTACATTAATAATCTTACACTACTCTTTGGTTTAAAAATTAGCACTGTAACATACATCCTGCTCACATATATTTTTACTTTGCATTAGCTTTATATAATGTACATAAAATGTAAGTCTCTTTCTGCATTTCCAGGTAATAGTAACTTTTGGTAACCCTGTTTTTTATTGCTGGAAGATAATTTCTCTACTATCCCCCTAAATTCAAGGACCACTATGATTATTAGGCAGAAATACTCCCCCACCTCCTTTTTTTGAGAAAAGTTGAAGAAAATTCCATGGAACTATCACAGGCGAGAGGATTTTAGTAATTTCTATAGATTTGGACAGCTTTAATTAATCTAAAATATTCCTTGTGATTGCATGAAAATTAATCACCCATCCTTCACTGGTTCTTTGGATTAGTATTCTATTATCAGAATTTTCTGAAAAAAATCTTCATTGAATCACATGTCCATTGCGCTTCATTAAGGTTCTGTGTCTGTGCAGGTACAGCTTAGATTTTGAACTGCTTTAGATTGTTAGAAGTATGCATGTCAGGCAAGAGGCTGGTAACCTGGAGCAAACAATAAACGCACACTTTCTGTGTAATGTCTGGAAGCCTGTGTTGCTTGTGATTCTTTTTTATTTTTATTTTTAAGTGTGACTCTTGGTGGAAGCTTTGTCTTGAACACAATGCTGTTGTTAGTAGTGAATGAAATGACTGGGACTGTGCTGAGGAAAAAAAAAAAGTAGGCTGAAGGATTTATAGCAGACCACTGCAAACCAAACGTTGCAATTATCTGCAGCTGAAAACAAGCAGCTTTTAATGTGTCCATTTGGCTAAGAAGAGAGAGGAGAATTATAGACCATTGCTCTTTCCTCTCTCTCCCTCTTACTCTGTCTTCCTCTTCTTTATATAGTTTATCATCCATAATTTCAGGATGTATTTTGCTTCTTTAAGCTGTTTTATCTGTAGGCTTATGAGGTCACTCATGTGTGAATTCCTTTGTTAGTCATCTCACCTTTTGCCTTGATGATAGAAAATTGATCAGGCCTAAAGTACAAGTTCAATAGACAACCCCCTTGGTCCTTTGTCTAGGAGAATAGCTACCATTGAAGGCCATGAGCAGGTTGCTATTAATATGACAGCCTGCTCTATCTCCCACTGTAATTTATAATGAAATACCTAATCTCCATTATTTTGATCCAAGCAGGCGATCCCATGAAAAAGTCTTTTCATCCAGTTCCCAATGGCTGTTACATGAGAAATGGCAAACCAATAATTTTTGTCAAGTTTTTTAAGCCAACAGAAATGCTTTTCCACTGCTACAGTTTCAAAAGGCACAGATAAAGCTCATTCACTGAGATGAATGAAAAAGCCATCTGGGGTTTTTCTTTTTGACTTCCTTTCCTTTTCTCCATCCTTGTAATCAAATTTGAGCAAAATCAAATGGGGCTTTCTATGAAAGTACCTTTTGTTGATCTGAACGAGCTGGTAATTTACAAAATACCCTTCCTTTGTGAGGAAGGCTAAAGAAAAAAAGAATCAGTAGCTTTTAAAGCTGGGCCTTAGTGGGACTCTAAATGCAATGAAAGCAGTCTGTGTTGAGAGATTGAAATGCATTTCAAAGCCAGGCCTGACTCAGGGTACAAGGAAGAACAGACCTATGTGCATTTTGTAGGAAGAAAAATGTGAATGGAAAAAGGAGAAGGGGAGAGAAACAGGGGGGAAATCTGGATAATGCATTAAAGTAACCATAATTTGGGAGATGCATTCGTCTTATTGAAAATGTGTACGTAACCAGTGATACCGAAGTCGGATGTTTGCTCAATCAGGATGCTCAACAATTTGAGCCTTTACTTTAAAGTTTGGAGCTGCATGGGTTTGTGGAGAAAGTCGGCTCGTCATGTGTGTGATGTTTTTCTCCAACTTTTTCTTTTTCTTCTTTGCTTTGGGATCTTGTGGGAAGTACCTCAAGAAAACCTGAAGATGATAATTTTCAGACAACTAATATTTGCTATTTTCCCTCCTTTTGCCTGCTAGATTTCCTCATGGTAGTGATTCTTCTTCACCCTTTTGAATTCAGAAGGATGGCATAAACATCTTAAAAATAGTAAGTAATTTGTGATATTTTCTTCAATTGCTGTTACTAGTTAATTGTAATAAAGCTGAAATTCGGTTGTTGGAGGAGTTTGAAATTATCATGCATGCCTTGAAGGAAAATGGATCTTGTGCAACATTTGCATTATTTGACATGAATTACTTCTGGTTTGATTTAACTGTTTATCACAATATTGCTATTGTGATAGCGAATGTGTTATTTGCTACTGCTTTACCCTGTATATTTTGTGATGGCTAAGCATTGTGTGGCATATAATATATGCATTCTTAGCACAACAGTTTAATAAACAATGTAAAAATTGTAGGGAAGTATCGTTGGAGATGCTAAGTTTCCTTCTTTTCGGTACCACACAATATTCCTCCTGCATTTATAGTTTTGAATCATAGTAATAATATTTTCTAAGGACCTTTCTATTTATGCTTGAAATAAAATTCTCATATAAATTATGTGAGCTTATTTCTTCAAAATATATATATAGAGAGAGGCTAGAGTTGTTTTGACATTATTAACCAAGCAATTTTTAATGTGGTTTAAGTGACATTGCTTATAGTTTAATCAAGCATAGTAATTAAAATAACAAAGCTTTGTTTAGAGATATTTTTCTCCTTTGAGAAACTGAAAAGTCCATTTTTAGCTTCCTAAAAATAACACAGACATATGTTATCTGAAGACATGATGCTTTGGATTAGAGTACATGCCACGAGTATTTTTTAAAAACATAAATGCTTGGTATTTAGAGTAACTACAGTGCATATTTTAAATATATGAATTTAAATATATGAATATTTAAAGTAACTACAGTGCATATTTTAAATATACGAATGCCTTAGTCAGAATGAAGCAATATGGGGCAGGATCAGTTCTGATGTATCCGTGATGGCTTGAGCAGTATTTGCGTCAGTGCTGGCATTGCGAAAGCAAGTGGGACCTGAGAATTCCACGTATGCAACCATGAGATCCTTGTTTCTAGAGCCAAGAGCAAAACAAGATTAAACGAAACCAAGTCCTATGTTGTTTAACCCTTAAGCTAACAGTAAGAGATTTTTAGAAATGGTGAAATGGGGACTAGGACTCAGATAGTTTCACAGAGTTCTCTGTGAAGGCCAAACTCTTTCCCTTCTAAATGTTCCTCACATCAAATCTAAATTCCTGGAAGTTTGTGTTTAAGATGAAGTCTGTTTTCCATGCTTTTGCAGCTTCAGGTCTCTTTTCCAACTTCCTACAACATTTATCTTTGCTTGTGTTTTTGAGCCATTTGCTGCCTCCTAACGCCTAACTTTAAAATAGCATGCATGGCAACCTGCCAAGACGGTGGCAATGGGGTATTGGTTTGCATTGGTATTGAAGTTCCAAGGTTTTTGTTACCCATAATTTCCAACAGTTGCTACAAAACAGATTATTAAAACCTCAGGTGGTGGGGGACAGGGAGAAGAGTAAAATTAATTGGTGCACTTTTTAATGGGTTGAAGTGTGGTTCTTCCTGCAAAAGCAAGTTTGATCGTTGTGTCTTCTACAGGGGCATGATGTTCTAGATGACCTGCACAATGCCACTGTGGTCATTGCCTATCATTTTAGATTGATAAAGAAGCACAATATAAAAGAGGGTTTATAATTAATTATGCAAGTTGTACAGAGTTTTCCCTTGGGCTATTGATTTTATTCCCTTTTATATAAATTAGGATTGTTTTAAAATTAAGATTGTTGTCAAATTAAGGTTGTTGCTATTTCTTTTTAGTTCTTGAAAGAAAAAATGTATTACTTTGGGGTGTCATTGTTGTTTTATTGCTGATCCAAATTAGTACCTGGGAAGTAATGCTTTGTCTTTGCTTACTAATTTCATGTCTAGTCAATCTTGTAAGCATTTTGCAAAATTTCTCTTCCATGTTACCTTTAAGCACTTTTGGTAAGAGCTAGAGGTACTTTGTCTTGGTGCAGTTGTAAAGGATTTCTGTGAAGACAGTATTAAGAAATACGTAATCAGGCCTGCTATCAGCTAAGGTTCCTGCTGCTCCATTTATCAAGGATTAGCTGTTCTGCAGCTCTTGTTAGTACAGCAATACAGGTTTCCTCTTTCTGTCAGCCTAGGTATAAGCATTATTCTATAAGCACCTGCATTTTGGGAAC
Organism: Indri indri; assembly: GCA_004363605.1. NCBI lineage: Eukaryota > Metazoa > Chordata > Mammalia > Primates > Indriidae > Indri > Indri indri. Next base: position 13,724 of record RJWJ010031755.1, read on the forward strand.
TGGAGAGCTAGTTATTTCAACTTAACCATCGGGACAAAGAAAACCTTCTCAAATCTTTTGCTTTCAGGCCTCCTATTCCCAGATATAACAACTGATTTACTGTATACTTTACTCTTTGCTAAGCCAAAACAAAATAAAAAAAAACAAACAAAAAAACCACTCCTGAAAAGTTTACAAATATAGATCTTTGTGGCGTCTCCAAAAGTTATCAGAGGAAAGGAAATGGTGGCATGTTTGTAAAAACTCTGAAGCATCTGAGATTGACTTTAAGGTTTATTTTCCTTCTTGTAAAATTAAAACTTCATTGAGCTTTGTGTCAGAAATGGGGCGCCACTTTTCCATTGTGGTGATGCTATCAAGGTTTCCACACTTTCACAGCTTAGTCGTAGAATCCAAAGCAGGAAGGAGGCTCACGAGGCCCCGCTCCACCCAGGGTGGAAGTCCTGGCTTCTGTGTAAACTCTGCCAGCAGAAGCTGTCACCTGAAAGTTGTTCCCTTCTCAGCTTAGACAGGCGGGAGTGAATGTGTTTATGCATTGATGTGCCGACAAGCTGTGGATTGCTTGACTCAACAAATGCACGTCCTCTCTGTTCAGGATGCAGGAAAATGGTTGGCCTGGTTTTAACTTCGGTTTCATATTGATGATGCCTCTGGGCCTACCACCACCATCCCTGGCCTCAGGTGCTGAAAGAGAATGTTCTCTGTCTCTTTACGGTTTCTTTTTTGCCTTCTATGGGCCGGGAAGACATTTTGGGGTCTACTTTTTGGCATGAATATCACAGTTGGGTCTTGTCAGCTTCGTTGGTGATGACATAAGGACAAAGAAGACATGACTAAGTTTTCACAGACACTGACTTCACTTCTAACTCCAGATGGGAGTCAATTTTTGATGACAACAGGGACAAGGAAAGGGAGTAAGGGGCAGGTTTTGATCAATGCCAAGATCATTCCAATTATTGGTCACACAACTCCATGAAACTGTAAGCATGGCAGCAGCATCCGCAGTGGAGCAAAATGCACTAACTCCCATCATGTCCTAAAATTCAGAATAGGGAAATTAGGAGCATAATAAACAAGAAAAAAAATCTATTTTGTAGCACCACCTTTTACAAGCCCTTTCGTGCACAGTGTAATACAATACAATAGAATAGATATAAATAATGACTAAATAATTAGGAATAGAGAAAATATAAATTAGTTCCAGACCCAAGACTAAAAGACCAACACACATCTGAAGGCCATCTATTTTAAACTTCTTTTTTTTTGAGTCTCACACTTTGCCCAGGGATTTTAGCAACTAAAACAAAAGTGAAAAAAAAATCAACATCAAAATAATAACTTCCACACAGTGAACATTTAATACACATTAGCCCTAATCCTTACAACACTCCAAAGCTGACTATGGTTACCCTCATTTTATGGTGGAGAAAATGCAGGATCAGAGGGATTCAGTAACTGGCTTGCCAGGTCTCTCTGACTCTCACAGCCTGGGCCTTCTTTGGGTGACACAGATGTCGGCTGTCCCTGCAGTATCCTGCATGTGCACATCCTCTTTCTGTTCTTGCCCAAGGCCAGTCCAGAATCACAGACATCAGCTCTTCGTTGATGTTCTCTAATACAATACACTTTCACAAAAGAGTAAGTGGACAATGTAGACTTTACTGAAGGGAGCTGGAGGGGAGGGTTTGCTCTTCATAGCCCACATCAAACCACTTGAACATCCCTATTAAACATTCTGGCCTGCAACGTGCCTTCTTAGTTTTCCAACATTGGAAGTCCCTCTTTTGACCCTTCCTTCATGCTCCACCCAGCTTCCCTAGCCACTTTTCTCTCTCCATCTTTAAAGTGCTCATACCTCTATTATGCCCCAGCACCTAAAACTAAACTTGCATGTCTAAGCCCAGTGCCAGCTTAGCACACCTCCCAAAGCCTTCTTGGTAGCAGTTCTTACCCTACTTAGTAGTGGGGAAGATGATGTAGCAATTGAAATAATCCTGTTACACATTTTCCTTTTGGAGAAAATGTGCCAATCTCTTGGCTTTTCAGGCACTAACTTCTGAAAGAATATTCTTCAGTGAGGCTTCAAGGAGGATGCAAGGAACAGTGTCTCCATCAACAGGCATTACAGAGATTTCATTACTCTTATGCCTGCAGTCACCCCTCATGACTGAGGCCAAGGTGCCATAGCAAAATCTCAGAATATGGGGCCAAACCAGATAATTAAAGGACAGCATTGAACAGAAAATGTAGGATAGGGGAATAGGTGAAATTAAGAATGAGAAAAGAAAGAGAGAGAAAAATTTATGGAGTAATACAAAGCTAGAAATGAATTTGACTCTCCTTTTTCAGTGTTTCCCATAAATTTTGTTGTATACTACTATAGGAAAATATATTCCAACTTTATATATTAAATGAGCAATGTCAGGTTTACGTAAATGATGATAGAATGCTAATGCCTAGAAAGAGAAAGGCAGGCTGGAGCCCAGATAACTGGAAACCAAGTCTTCTTCAGTCTTAATAACTCCAAGGTTCAGACTTGTGATAATACAGATTGATTCATAGGATTAGGTTGTAGGGCTGTTATCAGTGTACTCTTTTAAGAAAATTTGAAGAGAGAAGTGTATGGATCAACTATAATGGCTCAACACATATAATTTGTTTTGATTTTGGGACATGGACTGAAAACCGAGAAACATTTTACAAGACCTTTTGAAACCCCAGGTTTAGAAAGCTTTCGGAGAGTAATTTGTCTGCATACTGGTGTACTTGCTGCATAGGCTTTCTTTTAAGTTATTCAGGTATTTACTTCTGCTTTTTGGTTAAACAATTGATGATATGTGGTTCTTGGAGCCTGGAACTTGATTGTCAGCCAGTGTAGCTCCTTTAGGAGAGGAGGTCACATCTGCCAGCCATCCAAAATTGCCTACATTGTCATAGCTATAATGAGTATGTCCTTCAAGAGTCAATTGGAGGTTAAAAATAAATGCTTTTTGATGTTCACAGACTCCTTATAAAGTGCTCTGAAACCAATATGAAAGATTGTAATTTTTTCTCTCACTAAGACAGTTGTAATAACAGAGTTAATAATATATATTTTCTTTTGTCAGAAGGGCAAGCTGTCTTAGCAAATATATACTAGATAATTAGGAGTGAAAAGATATGGGCACAGTGACAAAAGTGTGCTGTGAAAAAAAACCGTAGCTATTTTTAATTTCCTTTATAAACTGAAGGAAGGGCAAAGTTCTTCATCCAGTGGAGTCATCTAGTGTACTAACAGTTCAAAGGTAGGAGTTGGCGGGATACAGTGAAATGAAGATGTGAGCAAAAGGAAAGTTGAGGCTTCTCCTATAGCTTTGCCGTGCAGAAAGTTTGGAATTCCACCACACGCCATGCATGAGTTCAGAATTCTTTCATCTGATGGGGAAGCCAAAAAGTCTCCTTAAGCACACAGCAGAGCCCTCTCTTGTCAACCTTGCTTGGGTGGCTTCCCCCAAAACAACTTGGATTATTTTTCTATTTTGGCCACGGAGATGGTCACTTGAATTTCTTCATAGAAAATTCAAAAATGGACAAGTTACTTTTCTGGCCTCCAAAAAAAAAGTCTGGTTTCCTACAGGGATCCATCATCAATTCAGTGAAAATAGAAAAAAAAAATTACAAAAGAAGTGAGAGGGGTTAAAAATGTGAAGGGAAGGTGAAGGACAGAGGAATGAGGGAAACAAAGGGAAAATTCCAGGAATAAACTAAGCTCTGAAATAAGTCACTTGTGTTTTGAAGCCTTTCTCTAATTTGCTCAAAGTGGTATTTATTTAGTGCCCACTCTATGCTTAGGGGGTCAGAAATGTTTAAAGACTTACAATCTAAAGCCACATTGTATGGGAACTGCATTCTGCTTCCGAGAGCTTTCAGCACTTGACCATTAGCCGGAAGGATGAGCACTACAGCAGGGGGATCCTTCTGGGGGCTGTAGCAGGATCTCTAAGCTGTTTAGTGTTTCAAAAAGTCTGAGAACATATTTAATATTATACTATAATTTTATATTTGGAAAACACAAAAACATTATTGTTCTAATGATTTAAACATTGTAAACTAATGTTCTACAGAATTGTCTCAGCCTGCAAAAGCCTGTGTATAAAGGGTGGGCAGCTGTCAGAACGTATTTGGTGCTGGGGGGAGCATACGATTTTACATATTTACCAAAAAGAAGATATAGGTTAAAATAAGGTAGGAAACACTAAAGAAAACCAGAAAGAAGAGCAGGCTTTGGAACATTTTTCATTCAATAAATATTTGTGAAGCACTCTACTGATTTTGACACACAGGTGAGGGTGTCTGGTGAAGGACTTGCCCTGTAATGTGAGCTTATGTGAGTTTTGGGCTCAAGACAGAGAGCTGGGACCACCTAGCAACAGAAACGTCAAGTAAGCCAAGGACCAAGAAAGGTCCTTTGATGTATTTAGCAACAAAGAGATCGTGATCGACTTTGGCAAGGGCAGTTTGGGTAGAGGAACAACATGGAAGCCAGTTTGAAGTGTGCTGAGAATAGAGTGGGAGGAAAGAGAGAGGAGACCGCATCTGCGGCCAATCTTTTCAGGCAGCCTTGCTGGGAAAGGGAAGAAAGAGAAAGGATCAAAGCTGGAGTGGAACTTGGGACTCAAGGGAGAGTTTTTCAGATGTGAGTTAATTGAATGCCAAGTATTTCAATATATATGACACAGCTAAGTAATTATTGTTTTGTGTTCTTTCATGAGATAGTCACCCACAGCCATAGAGGGGACACTGGAGAGGTAAAGGAAAATAAAGTTTATTATATTCATGGGTCCTAGAGAGACAGACTCAGTGTTTTGACTGGGATCAGAGTGCAGAGCACGAGCAAAAGGCATGAGGGGATCTCATGGGCACATTGGAATGTCACTAAGACAACAAGGGCAACTTGTGGCAGAGGCCAGCCTTATCCCACTGGTGTACCTGGCCACCTGGGCAGGTGCTCATAGACTGTGGGCTAGTTGAGGCAGCAGGAAAATGTGAAGTTTTAAAATTTACAATATAACTATTAATTCACTGAATGTATATTGAAAACACATGATGAGGTGGAATACAAGATGAGCAATGCATAGTTCCTGCTCTCAGGGAGTTTGCAAACCAGGTCACTCAGTAAGGCCAATTATTAATAACAAAGATAGGTTGGAAATACTATGATTCATCCAAGTAGTATGAACAATGATGTGTGAACTGAAATATTGAA